>BKCP01008404.1:1180584-1207113 GCA_008636005.1 Striga asiatica
GTAAAGTGTTAATTAATTTTATATTTTTGTTTTTCCTGGAAACTGAAGCAGTAGATCCTCTTGAATTACATCATGTTCAGGTAAAGAAGAAAGTTCTGTCCAGGCACAAGATAGTACAAACGACAACGCAGATGCGGGCGAATCAAATAGTCCGGACAACTACACGAATCAAGAAAATACTAATAACTTGACTACCAACGGTACAAACGATCAAGACATGCAAAGGTCTGATTTAGATACCTCGACTGCCACTGCCTCGGTTGAAAACTCCCCGTCTCCAAACATTACAGAAATCGAGAAACTGTGGCATTATCGTGACCCTGACGGCAAAATTCGTGGACCATTTTCCATGCTGCAGCTGCGTGAGTGCAGCACGACTGGACTATACGCACCCGATATGAGAATATGGACATATGACGAACAATATGACTCGGTATTTCTCACAGATGCCTTGAGTGGAAGATTTAATGGAGCATCTGATTCATCGAATTCGGTCTCACAGTGGGAGGAGAGGGGCAGTGGGGAAATCAAGGTAATAATTGAAGGTGCAAATGTGAGTGGTGAAGAAAGTGAAAAGGTTGACACTCCTAGTAACGATGCGAGTGTTTCATCCAAAAATGATGCTGGAGCTTTGGAGGTGGATAATTTCAGTTCTTCTCCACGCTGTTGGGATTTCCTTACGGATAATAGTAATCATACCGATAATTCGGATGTTAATAGTGATGTCCAAACACATAGGTTGCTTCCTCCACCGAGACTTGAGGAAAAACATGAATTACTAATGACTTGTGGCCAAGAGTGTGAAAATTTTCCCCACGCTGAACCAGAACATGG
This sequence comes from Striga asiatica, assembly GCA_008636005.1. Classification (NCBI taxonomy): domain Eukaryota; kingdom Viridiplantae; phylum Streptophyta; class Magnoliopsida; order Lamiales; family Orobanchaceae; genus Striga; species Striga asiatica. The sequence continues at coordinate 1,181,419 of BKCP01008404.1, forward strand.
AGAAATTGAAAAAAGTTCAACCGGGCTCCTTCAGAACCCGATCGCCAGTGGACGTGAAGTTCAGAATGTAGATAATAATTTGAAATCTTTAAATATTGATCTGAGCTCAAATTATACGGGACTGGCAAAATTGCCCGTTTCAGATAAACAGGTTCAAACCGTTGGATTCCTCGAGCTACTGAGTTCTGCGCCGAGGCCTGACCACTTGACAGACACCAAGAATCCCGACTTTGCAAATTTTCCCGTCCAAATCTCGGAAATGGTGAACGAGCTGTGTAAATTCCCGTTTGCATTCTCGTTGAAGCCTCCGGAAACTACATGCCAGGAACACGCTGTCGCCACCTCAGCAGCCCCCTCCAACCCCCCACCACCGAACATGGCCAGCTGGCTAGCAAGCGCAAACGAGCCCATCGAGTTTGATGCTCTGGGTGAGGAGTCGGTTTCGGATCTGCTGGCGGAGGTCGATGCCATGGAATCTCGGGGGGATCCGCACTCTCCTTCAGCCGCCAGTAAATTCGCCCGCGAGTTCCTCGAGGACTGTAAGGACGAATGCTTCGGTTCGATCGAGGAGTTGGGCGTGAAAAACGACGCCTTGATGAGGCAGGAGAGGGAGACGAATGCGCCAGGTGGCGTGGGTTCAGGCCCACCGGACATCTGTGTGGGCCCAGGTTTGGGCTTGGGCTGGGACGGGCCGAGGAAGTATGGGTTGCGGGCCCAGTGGGGGAGGTCAATGGCGAAAGGGCAGAGGGTGTGTAAATTCTATGAGAGTGGTCATTGCAGGAAGGGGGCATTTTGCGATTACCTGCACCCGTGACTGGGATTTGGTGGCGTGTCGGATATGGGTTCGATTGCAGGTGAATATTTTTGGTATTTTTATTATTATTTGAGTTTTGATGAGTCCTTTGAATGGATATTAATTTGTAGGGTGATGTTAGTTTTTGACTGGAAATAATAATATAGGGTAATATTGTTTGTTTTGAGCATATATATATTCTTGGATACTGATTATTTGTATAGGTTCCAGTGACGATGGGCTCTTCTGTCTCGACCCCACCTTTTCGGCCTTTGGGTCAGTTGGGAATGCTATTGTGGCTTCCGGTCTCTCTCTCTCTCTCTCTTTCCCCAGGTCAGAAGCTTTTTGGGGGCTCAGATTTGGGCTCGAGTTTAATTTGTCTCCTCTCCGTATGTATTTGTTTAGTTGTTTTGAATTTTGTACGGAGTATTTAGAACTGGGGGTTCAAAATTTGTGGTCCTCATTTCGTTTTTTGATTCTGGGAATGGTCTGTGTTTTAGGTTGTGTTGTGTGGCAGTAGCGGAAGGCGAGAAGCAGAGGAGGTACTATTATTATTATATCTTTATAGCAGAGCAGATGTGTTTTGTTTTTAGTGTTCTGTTGTGGTAGTTTTTAGTTGTGTCTGGTTTATAATTATTTTTTCTAAAGAGTGTTTTGTCCACTTTTGTTGTTAGTTTTTTTGTGGCTTTANACCAATTTGTCTTTTTTTTTTCCAGAAAACAAATATAATTAAACCTCAAAATATACATTTAGGAATTGGATATGTTTTCATTTGTTTGTTTATATCTTATATTTATCTACCCACACTTATAAATGAATCATTGTTTTACTGCTTTTTGTTACATCACATTTAATTATTATTCGTTCTCACACTATTATTGTAAAATTATTAACTCTTCAACTAATTTTCTTTCACCAATTTATTTATTTTTTTCTCAATGACAAATTCCTCGATTGATACATTTTTCAGCTCACTTCCCACCCATCAATTGAAAAAATAATATTCATCATCATCTTTAGTTTTCTCATATTTTTTAATACAAATTTTGAATTGAAGGTTCAATATTATTAGTTTATTACACATTTATCTATAAAATTTACTATTAATCAACTTGCATATTTATAATTGTTAGCCATTATTTGATTATTCTTATATCGGATCATAATCAATTATTGTTATTTATATTATATCATTTTACATTAAAAAATTATTAATTAACCTACGAACTTTTTCTCTAATAAAAAAATAATAATCACTCAAATAAAAGTATATCAATCGCACGCTAGTGGGAGCTTTTTATTTCACACTTTAGTTTGCAACGAACTTCCATCAAGTCTCTATATTCACCAACGTACTTACATTAATTTGAGTTGCTTTTAATTAAGATATAAGCTATTTTGTACCTCTCACCAAATACACTTAATTTAGCCATTTTTTAGCCATGTGGACATGTCACTATGTCGGACTTGATTTTAGGTACACATATTTTTTGAAAAGGGAAAATAAAACGTGCGACTGGATTTTATTAGTGTCCTAACTTCAATAATTCTCATGCACCAAATTAAGTTTATCTGATTTGTTGTTCCTCCGATCTCTGTTCTTTCAGGTTTTGCAGTTTCTTTTGATATGTCCTTCTTCACTGCAGTGATAACACTTAAATTTTCTTCTGCGTTGAGATTGTGATTTATCTTCGGATTTGTTATTCCAGCCTCTGTTTTTACTTCTCCCACTGGTTTCTGTGACCATGGCTTGAGAGCTGCTTGTCCCAGAGTCTTTTCTTCTTATTTCGTCATTAAACATACTGTCCTTGACTTGTGTCAAAGTCAGTTTTTTTTCAAGAGCAGAGTTGTTCAACGAGACCACCAGAGTCTCCCAGCTATCCGGTAAAGAACTCAAAAGTAACAGCGCCTGCAGTTCTTCATCAAGTTTAATTTCCATGGTAACAAGTTGGTTTAACATGTCTTGAAACTCATTCAAGTGTTTTGCAACTGATCTTTCATCCCGATATTTTAAATTTACAAGCTTTCTAATGACGAAAACTTTATTCTGTGTCGTCTTCCTCTGATACATTTGTTCAATTTTGTTCCACAGAGTATGGGCTTTCGACTCTGTGGCAACATGGTGGAATACGCTGATATCCACCCACTGTCTGATTAAACTGACAGCCTTCCTGTGTAATTTTTTCCAATCGTCATCCTTCACGTCATCTGGTTTGTTGTCTCATTTTTCTACAGGATCATACAGATCTTTGTAGAAATGTATGTCCTCCATTTTTTGCTTCCAAATTAAGTGATTTGTTGTTGTCAGCTTCACCATGGTACCCACGTTCTCTTCTATTTAATTTACACTGGTTGATACATAGCCCAACTTGAGCTTTGATACCACTTGTTGGGCTCAGATGCACAAATGCGGAAGGTGTAAATTAAAACACCGAAGTAAAATGGTGAACAATAATCTCAATCTCAGCAACTTAAGAATGACAAAAGAAATCTCTTGCAATAAAACGAGAATAATTCTTTTCTGATGTGGAAGATTAAATTAAACTACGACCATAGAGCATATTAAGAATATCCCAAATAAATAAAATATGCAAGAAAGAAGACACCAAGATTTAACGTGGAAAAACTTTCAATGTAGAGGAAAAAACCATTGAACAACCTCCGAACAATTCCACTATACTTTTCAATATAATTATAATATCTTTTTACACTTCCCTAAAATATAGTGACCAAATGAGACCTCACTCCTATTCAAATATTACAAATAATGAGTAATAGAGATGATACCTAACCCGATATATTTTTTTCACACTCACAAGATTTACTCAAACACTCTATTTTTCTCTCACATAGATATTCTCACACATAAACTTTTTTGTTCCTTATTTTTCTCTTACTTTGGTGTATCTTTCTCTCCTGAATACCCCTCTATTTATAGATGGAGAGTGCAATGTGAATTGCACTCCACATTCAACGAAATGAGGCAGCGTCAGATTTTTTTTATTTTTATTTTTTTATTTTTTTTTTTTTTATTTTTCAAATAATGGTGAGCTACTTTAGCCACCAAATATGACTCAATATTTTTTCTTTGCTGGACCCTACACCCTAATATATAATGTCGATATAATATTTATAGTCTATGCTATTAGATCTTGTTAACTTGAGTAAAGCGAGGGATGAACAAGATTCTTACTCATTTCGTCAATTTATTTTTATGTCTGTAGCTCTATATAGAAGTCTATAGGATACTATTAGGAAAATACTCCCCCCTCCATGTACTCACTCCCTCGCCTACTCTCAATGCAAAAGATGTGTTAATTTTAAGCATATAATTAATAAAGTAAAAATATAGATAATAATATAAATATTTTAAAAAATTCATGAGTGAACCTAAATTACTATCTTTATTTAACTCCCCACATCTGACCCACCAAAAAAATTTAAAAAAAATATTAAAATAAAAAAAGATGTAAAAAGACAGAAATAAAAACAAAAAATAAATCTCAACGTTGTGTTTTTAGAAAATTCATGAGTGAACCTAAATTATTATCCCCGATATTTATATTATTATCTTTATTTTTGCTTTATTAATTATATACTTAAAATTAACACATCTTTTGTACTGGGAGTAGGCGAGGGAGTGAGTACATGACGGGGGAAGGAGCATTTTCCAGAAAGAATATTCTTTGTTTATAATCACCTCCTTAATTCAGTGCATGCATGCATAAATTTGACTTCTAAATACACGGTACATAATAAAAGGCATTATCATTTTTAGAAAAAAAAAGGAAGAGATTTTGAATGAGAAGCAACTGGTCTGGCTTGTTTGTGTAAATCGGGCCAGAGCATTTCAAAATATGTACAATGTCTATTGGTGTTTATTGCCCTTATTTTCGTGTCGTATAGTGGGGATTATCAAATTAACATTGCAACTGGGTTTGTTCTTGATTATCCTTTGCTAGCTACTTTTATTATCATGGTAAAATGAACTTAAAGTTCCTTGACTCGTTTTTGCACGCTTAGAGCGCATGTCGAGACATTGCAGATGCTAAAATCGCCCGAAGAGCGTAGCAGAAGAATTTCCGAAACCCCAGAGTTGCACTTTGATCCAAAAATGAATCCGAATTATGAATCGGATAAAGAAGATACCAAAAGTGCCGATGTTAGTAAAGCAGGTAACTCTTATCTTTTGGCTCTTTTTACAGTCTTGAAAATGTTTCCTATCAGTTACTCGATTAACAGATTGTTTTCTATCTACACAGCTCGGTTCTTCCTCAAAATGGAAGGAAGAAGCCCATTTCTTCTAATAAAAAATGTCATTTTTTATTCTTAACACAAATTGAATCTTGTAGATCTTTCACTTTTTTCTTCTTTTTATATCTCAGTTTTAATGGAAATTTGACCACATGAACTTATTGAATATTGTTTCCTTCAGATAAAGAAGAAAGGACAGTCTGTACACGAAATAGAGCGAGAAAGAAAATCAAATCCTTGCAAAGTTCTGTATTAGAGACCTCACCAACACATCCCTCAGTGGAAAACTCTCAACCGAAAAGTATAATCGAGACTGAGAATCTCTGGCACCATCGAGATCCCAACAGTAAGATTCAGGGCCCGTTTTCGATGATTCAGCTGAGAAAATGGAGCATGACCGGACTTTTCCCAGCTGACATGAGAATATGGACGAATCATGAACAGTATAATTCGCTGCTTCTCACGGATTACCTGGCCGGAAAATTCCATTTAGCTTCAGACACGTCAAATTCTTCAGGCATACAGAACGAGGAAGAAGAAGTGCCTACAGATGAAATTAGGGTTCTAAGCGAGATTACAAGTGTCAATAACGGACACAGTAATCGAGCGAGTGAAAGTGAAAACGGCAAAAAGAGCGAAACCGGGCCCATCATGGATGTACTAAGCCCAAACCTGCCGAAGCCAGCCGAAATTGAGCCCGCACTGCCTGTGGAAATTCAAATCCCAATCCACAGCCTCGAAATTCTCGAGCTGCTCGGTCGCACACCGAGACCCAATAATGAGAATCATGAGTTCATGAACTTCCCGGGCCCAAACCCGGCCCAAACGTGGAGCAGCGGCCCATCCAAGATGAGCGAGACGATCGAGTTCGATTCCCTCGGCGAGGAGTACGTTTCGGATCTGCTCGCTGAGGTAGACGCCATGGAGTCGAAACAGCAGCAGCAGTGTGGGACCCGCCTCTCTTCCCCGACCTCGGCCATTAAATTTGCCCGAGAGCTGATGGAGTACTGCCGGGACGAAGACGACTGCTTCAGCTCGACAGGTGGCGAACAGCTGTCAGCCCGTTCGATTTCCTGACGAGATCGAGCGTGCACTTGGTAGATGAGATATTATTGAAGAGAAGGAGCGTTGAGTAGATATGAAAGCTAATGGTAGCACTTAGGTTTTGGTGTGGAGATGTTGGGGACCTTTTGTTGTGTTTAAGGTAGTGTTTGGTTTTGGAGGGGAAGGGAGGGGAGGGGGGAGAAAATTTTACATTTCACTTGTTTGGTTCATTTTTTCAAGGGAGAAGGGAAGGAAAATTTTAAGTAAGAATCCCTCCAAATAGTGAATATGGCTCCCCTCCAAAATTGGGAGGATTTGGAGGGGAAGGAAAGTGCAAAGAGGTGAAATTATTTTTTAGTCCTTAATAATAAGATTATTTTATTGTTTTATCTCTTATATTATTAAGGGCAAAATAGTCAATTCAACATTATTTTCCCTTCTCTTTCATTTTTTAACCAAACAAGGTTTACCATTTTCCTTCACCTCCCCTCCTACAAAATCTCTTCAAACAAGATAAAATATTTTACATCTCCTCCCCTCCCCTTCCCTCCCTTCCATTAAAATCCCTCCCCTCCCTTTCCCTTCATTGAACCAAACATACCCTAAGAGCAAATTGTGCTTTTGCAGGGATAGAGTAGGGTGAATTTAAACCCGAACCCGTAATTCGGGCTGGGTTTAATCTCAGCCTTTTTTTTTTCTTCTGGATTTGGGGATTGGATAGATCTGGCCCGGACCCGTCTCATTTATATTGGATAATGTCTGTTTTAGTACATTGTTGATGTGTGTTATTGTTGCCTGTGCTTCATACCAAAAACTGAAGATACTTTGTGAAACAGACACAAACTCATGTGCGGGTCGATTGGGCATACTTTCAAAACAGAAATGTATAATTTCACATTATACCTTTATACTTTAAAAATATCATATTTTTTATCTTTGTTATTTTTTAAATTATGTTATTTGTGCTTGCATATGTATAATTGTGTAATGGTTACGTCTGTCTAAGATTCTTACAATTTGTGAAATATTGAAAATAGATATTTCGAAAATGATATATACCAAGAAGTCTCGGGTTTTGGCTAGTAATTAAGGAAATCTATTACTATATAATACGGAGAAGGAAAAATGTTTGAATAAATGTTTGAATAAATATTTCATTTCCCGCTTAAACATCATTTTTTCCCTCTCAAATTTTTCGAAAATTACCTGTTTTGGAAACTCTTTTTGAATTTTTTTCATTTATCCCGCCTAACTTAATTTGATTTTTGATGTGATTTATAGAAATCGGATTGTTTTATTTTAGGATAAGATTTGGTTGTTTTTTTGTTAAATTTGTTATAATTCCTTTTCTTTAGGATGAGATGAGATTTGTTACCATTTTTTTAAAATCCGATTTGGTACATTTTTAATTCACTCGCTTTTCCTTTTTTTTTACGTTTTATTTCACTCGATTTTCCTTTTTTTTTATGGGTTGAGATTTGGTAAATTTTGTATTTTTAATTTTTTTAATTTTAATTCACGTTTTTAATTTTAATTTCACGTTTTGAATTTTTTCCTTTTAATTTTTTTTAATCCGATTTTTTTTTTCAAACATTCGGTAAAGTTTTTTTTATTTTTTTTTCATAATCCCGCCTACATTTCAATTGTAATTTATTTGGACGTATATCATAATCCTTTTTTTTTAATCGATTTGGTAGGAATCGGATATTTCCTTTTTTTTTGGAAGGGAGTTGATATAAATCGGATAACATCAATTTAAATTAATTAATTATGAAATTTCATTTCCTTTTTTTTTTCAAATCCGATTTATATTATATAGATAGATTTCACTTCCTTTTTTTGTAAGCGATTACCTTTTTTTTGGGTAAGCAATTGTTTCAATGAAACGTGCACTAAGATCGGGTTGACCGAATTAAACAATTTTGAATAATATTAAATTAATCGATTACTATTAAATTAATTTTATTTGATTTTCATGTCTAAAATTTTCCAAAATACTATTTTTATTCTTGTGGAAAATGGCGGTTGGATGAAAAAGTCAAATTCAAATTAAAAAAAATTGTTATTTTGAAAAAGATATTTTGTAAACCCTAATTCATAAAAATATGGTCAATGACTTTAAATACAACGGGTAAATATGGTCAATGATATCATAAATTATATTTTATATTCGATAAGTTCAACTTAATTGATGATTTTGTTTGTTAATATTTGCTTAACTACAAAATATTTTAAAGTTTATAAAGAATCTCATTTTATGTAGGTTCTTGGTACTTTTTTATTTGTACATATTCATTTTTCATCCCATATCCAAATACAAATTTAAATGCGGATCTTACATGTTTATTAGAAATATATGTATATTTTTTCAAAAAGTATGACGATCATATAATTAATTTTATCATATATCATATATTGGATGTTATTAATTTAGTTGGGACACTCATTATATTCAAATAAATAATATATAATTTTTCATATTTAGTATTTCTTTTTTTATAATAATAAGATATTAAACATAAATAACTATGTATAATATAAAGTTTTAGAAAAGATTTTAAGTAAAAACCCCTCCGTGCAGCGCACAGGATACACACTAGTAACATACAATAGAGACATAACAAAATTCAATTGATCTACCGGAATTGCCTGTAGTCCGACATTTATATTCATGGGTCAAATAACCAATATCCCATGCACACCACAAACGACGTCGTATTCATATTTTTCTCCTCCTACGACCGTCAACGTGAACGACAAGAGCAAACCGAGTAGTCTGATCACATTCGGGTTCTCTATGAATCCAATCAATATTCGGTGAATTTTCTTCGAGTAATCACGCAAATTCAGTTCGACTTTGTGTTTGGCCGATCAATTTTGCCGGAAAAAAGACCCGAAAATGTCGTCATCGGAATCGGTTCTGACGCCGACCCAGAAGTACGCCGCCGGAGCTCTTTTCGCGCTGGCCCTGCACCAAGCTCAAATACACCAGACCAGCCCTTTGGGTTTCCCCTCCAGCCAGGACGGCGGAGACTGCGGCGGCGGCGACCCGTCGGAGGAACGCGTCAGTAGTAGCAGTAGCGGTAGTGACGCTGTCTCTGAAGATCCCCAGCTGTGGGTCCACCCATCATCCGGTCTTCTCAGGCCGGTCTTCAAGTATTGATCGATTCCCCCTTTTCTCTTAGTGTTTGTGGGTTTGATCGTTGAGTATGTTCGACTCTGAGATGAACATTTGGTATATAAATGTAGATTTCTGGGAATTGATAGCAAAGCCTGGGATGGGCTGGAGGAGACTGTGGCATATTCACCTGCTAAGAATCATGTTGGAGCTGTGAGTTTAGATTCTGAATTAAAGTTTTTTTCATTGTACAATTTTTTCACTTCACATTCATTGTTAGTTGGCAAAATTCAGCTGAGAAAAAGCTCTCTAAAGATTTTCTTCTTCAATTTATATAATGCAATTTGGCCGTTTTACAATTTTGAATGGAATTAGCTTGAACTTATTCTGTTAGAGATACCATTGTCACTATTACTTGGAGTCACCATTGCTAACCACTTTGATGAGTTATTATGATATTTTTCGGAAAGGCATGTGTTTTTTTAATCATGTTGAAATTTGTGATCACCAGAATATTGAACTTATGTTTTCGTAATATGTTTATACGCCAGAAATTTAGGATTTTTCAATTGAGAGGAATACTGTTTTCAATTAACATTTTCTCCGGATTATCTATACTTCTTTGCTGAGTTCTGCTCGATGTTAGAATTTATGGAACGTTACGTTTTATATAACTGTATAACCCATTGGGTGAATGCCAAATTTATAGGATTTTTAATACTCTTTCATCAGTTTCTGAGATTACTTGCTGAGGACAGTGGTGACACATCTGAAGCTTCTGATATGGAATTGGCTTTGTCAAAAAGTATAGAGGCCATGTCTCTGAGCATGGAAGAGACTTCTGTTGATTACGAATCCAAAAAGGAAAAACAACGTGAATACGAGCATGCTTGCCGGGAGAAGTTTTCAACCCACGATAAGATGCTGGACTCAAAATCCGAAGAGAATGATAGGCCCAATGACCATCAGCAGGAAATAAGTGCTGTCACATCTATAGTCGAGGAGTCCCATGTAGAATCCATCAGTGAATCTGAAGGAAAACCACTGGAAGAAGTAAAAATGCTTGGTCACTCAAGGAAATTAATAGTTTTGTATGAGCTTCTATCAGCTTGTTTAGCTGATCCTGATACCCCTGAAGACAGCAAGAAATCCACCAGGCGAAGAAAGGGCTATGATGCCAGGCATCGTGTGGCTTTGAGGCTGCTTGCTACCTGGTTCGATGTCAAGTGGACAAAGATGGTAAATTTTATGCTTGCTGACAAGTTGGAAATTCTAAGTTTTGTGGCATGCATGTGTTATCAGTTAGTGTTTGGATGTTTTGTGCTGTTGGGAGCCTTGTGGGGGGTTTTGTTGACTTTTATAAATAGGATTTTCCTAGTGGCGTGCAACTGTTAGAATTAGACAAGGGATGTTGGTGTATTTTAAATGTTAAGTGGAAATGTGTATTTTAGTTTCTTCTCTTCTTCTTGGAGTAAACATAAAAGGATTTTAATATAGAACACTGTCCCTGAGTTAGCACGTCTTCTTGATGTTTACCCTTCTTATTGTAAGTGTTAAATATCAAACGTGCATCGGCATTTAGGTTTCATCGCCATAGAGCTGTGCTTGTTTGGATGGACTTAAGAGTCTCTCGTTTCATTACTTATGTCGTTAGGTGATGCTCATACAATCCCAATACATATATATTCTTATTAGCTCCTAGCTTAACAACTAAAATTTGTTGACAAGTTCTATGCTTGAACTTTGGCATGACTATAACTTAGGATACCTATTTTCCTGGTTTCCTTTCCAAAACAACGTATCTTTTGTGTGTAACTATTGTAACCATGGTTACATGTTCTGAAATGCCTCTTCTTAAAGAGGAGCAATCAAAATGAATTTTTTTTTGCTTGAACGTTAGCAAATGACTTTAACTTAGGATACCTTTTTCCTGATTTCCTTGTCAACACAAATTATCTTTTGTAGGAAACTATTGAAAAGTTGGTTACTTGTTCTGCAATGGCTCTTCTTAAAGAGGCGCAATCGAAAGAAGCGGCCCAATCTTCTAAAAGTTCATGGGACAAGTGGAAACGAGGAGGTATCATAGGTGCTGCAGCATTAACAGGAGGAACTTTGATGGCTGTTACTGGAGGTTTGTCATCTTTTAGTGCTTATAAATATTTTCCATTTCAGTGTATGGCTGAAAGAAGCTTCTTGTCAACTTTTTAAGGGTAGTTCTCTTAGGATGTTGTTAACTCGATTATGGATTGAAATTGCAAAAATTATATTCAAACAGGTTTAGCTGCTCCAGCAATTGCTGCTGGATTTGGTGCTTTAGCCCCTACGTTAGGGACTATCATCCCTGTTATTGGCGCTGGTGGCTTTACGGCTTTTGCTACTGCTGCTGGAAGTGTTGCAGGTTCTGTTGCAGTTGCTGCTTCCTTTGGGGGTAGGTGTAAGACGCATTTTTTATTTTTAAATTTAAGAGGGGTAGACCTAAGAAAACTTGGAAGGAGACAATAAAAAATTATTTAAAATATTTAAATTTGAATGAGGCTATGTTGTTGTTGTTGTTGGGACTAAAAGGTTATGTTGTTGTTGTTGTTGTTATTTAAATTTGAATGAGGATATGTGCTTTGATCGAGCACGATGGCGGCATGTGATCCATATAGCTAGCCCCACTTAGTGGGATTTTAACGGCTTGTTGATTGAACACACACTCAAAACATTATATATATATATATATATATATATATATATATATGATTGGGGTATATCTTAGTGGTAGTTTCTGTAGTTCTTCGTTGTTTAGTGCATGAATCCAAGCTATTTAACTTGTGTTTATCCATCTTATGTCTTTCTGACTTTTGATCGAGCCAGCTGCTGGAGCTGGACTTACAGGGAGCAAAGTGGCTAGGAGAATAGGAGATGTTGATGAATTCGAGTTCAAGGCTATAGGGGATAAACATAACCAAGGGGTGAGTTCTCTGACTTTTTAGTTTTTTCACAAACTAAAAAAGTAAAAGACTGAGAAAATTGTCCGACATTTCTTACATTCTTTTGTCTTATTAATGTGACTTGGTCTACTTCTGTGTTTGTACCAAATGCATGGAACTCTGTTTAGCCTGTCCACTGTTATAATGCGTTCCTTCTCTTCATTGTTATTTCATGTCAGCGACTAGGGGTTGAGATCTCAATATCTGGATTTGTTTTTGAGGAGGAAGATTTTATAAAACCCTGGGAAGGACAACCTGATAACTCTGAAAGGTAGATCTCATTCTCCAATATTTGTTCATTTTCACCAAAATATCACCCCAGTAATGGTTGGGGAAGAGAAATCTCTCGTGAGAATATTTTATATTCTTTTTTTTTATTTTTTCATTATAATTTCAGAATTTATTAATATTTATTGTTCCTGTTTGGTTACAAATTTTATTATAGGATTGGGTCTTCATGGCATGCTGGTTGTGGATATGTTTGCAGTGTTCTCCTGCAGTTGTTGCATGACGTTATATTCCTCCTAACTCACGATAGCTTTATTATTTCATTAGGTATGTTCTTCAGTGGGAGTCCAGGAATCTAATTGCTGTAAGCACTGCTATTCAAGATTGGCTTACTTCAAGTAAAGATTTTTTTTTATTTTTTTTCTGTATAGCTGAACAGTGAACATGAAGCAATGGTTTCCATATTCTTGGAGATCGCTCAATGAATAGAACTTGATCACTTGTTGGTGCAGGTATTGCTATGGAGATGATGAAACAAGGTGCCATGATGACTGTGCTAAGCACTCTTTTGACAGCACTGGCTTGGCCGGCTACATTGCTTTATCTTACAGATTTTATTGATAGCAAATGGACAATTGCTGTGAACAGGTTTTCCTTCTTACTTTAAAGCCAGATGGGTGCTTGAACTGAGAATATAAAATATTTTTTGCTGTTTAATTTACAAAATTCAACCTGAGATTCGATATAGTTAAAAAAGAAATGAGTAAATAGCATCTATCTTTCATATGCCAAATTCCCTTCTCACAATTCTGCTATTTTACAAACACCTGTTGAAGTAGTCATTTTCTTAAGAAACTTCCCTAACGAGCGTACAAATTGTAAAGTAGAAATAAATATCGAGAAAGGTCCATGCAATTTTGAAAGATAGTTGTTTCTTATTAGACTATGTTTGTAACTAAAACCCATAGTTGTAATGCATAAATGACACATTTAAGTTAAAATATACAAGTTGAAGTGGAATAATTTTCTACTGTCACTTCCTAATGGTTCTCTGTAACTGAAGAGTGAATAAACGTGGTTATTTCCTAAGAATATATCTACTTCCACCATTTTGATCCTTGTTCAGAAGAATATATCAGTAAAGGTCCTGCTATATTTGTAGGTCTGATAAGGCAGGAAAATTGCTCGCCGAAGTATTATTGAAGGGGCTGCAAGGGCAAAGGTAACCAACTAACTTAAAATAATAAATGTATAAATAAATAAATAAAGTGTTATTTAGTTCCACCTGGATGTTCTTTGTTTTGTGGATTAATTGTGCATGTTCACTCCACCTATTTTCCAGGCCTGTGACACTTGTAGGTTTCTCACTTGGAGCAAGAGTGATTTTCAGGTGCCTCCAGGTTTTGGCTGAAAGTGAAAACGGTGGTAAGAAACACAGTCCCAGTTAGAACTGCTGGCAATAGTGGCATCTCTTTTTTGAACTATGTTTACTTTTTATTTTAATATTAATTCGTTGAACTTGATAGAAGATACATCTTTGCTGGATTCTGATGCATACTCAGAGATCAATTACTTTTTTCCATTTTTATGGCCTTGGCATTGCCATACTTGCCATATAGTCAATTTATGCAATCTTAAATTGGAGACTCTAAATTATAATTTAATACACAAAATTTAAAATATTGATGCCTTTTGGTTTATCTTTATGTACATTTTGGATGATATGATATTATTCCTCTTTTCTTTCTTGGCCTTTTCAATTTTATTTATCTATTTTCACCAGCTGGACTTGTGGAAAGAGTTGTTCTTCTTGGAGCTCCCATAGCAATTCGAGATATGAATTGGGAAGCGACAAGAAAGGTAGCTATGGAATATCTCGTTAATGATTATTGCTATTAATGCCTCAGTATAGTGTGGGTTAAACATCGTCTGTATACAGGTGGTTGCTGGGAGATATGTGAATGCATATTCAACAAACGATTGGATGCTTGGAATTGCATTTCGTGCTAAGTATGCAACTCTTACAATTAGAACTCAGAATTTTCGGGATTTCATAACACATTTGGGCTTGGGATTTTTCTTTCAGTTTCGCTGATGCTAATATGCTGAAAATGATACTATGATTCTCATGTTGCGTATCTCTTGTGCTTATTCCTGTTAAATTTCTAACTAATGCTGCTGCACCATTTGTTTTTGACAGACTTCTCACCCAAGGATTGGCAGGAATTCAACCTGTTGATGTCCCGGGCATTGAAAATGTAAGTTATTTCAAGCTTCTGCCTGTAATTCTTTTGTTTTTATATTTTTATAATATATTTATTTTCTTTCCAATGATATCATTATTGGGTTCAACNGTAAAAATCTAACAATAATTACTCTCCTTTAAAATTAAAGAACACTTTGGTTTTTGTTTGTATGTATTTAAGCGCGTATTTGTAACTTTTATGAAGTCTAACTTGAAGTTGAAGGGTAGTTCATTTAACTGTCCCAAAATATAATATTAAAAAATGGCACCTTTTGCTGAATGCTGAACCTTGTCATCTATGTATATACCTATGTGGAATTGTTGATGTCCCTTCTTCTCCATTCGATGAAAGGTTGATGTGACCGAGGTTATCGAGGGTCACTCGTCTTATCTATGGAGAACTCAGCAGATCCTAGAACAGCTTGAACTGGACGCTTATTATCCCGTTTTCAACCGAAGGATCGTAAAATCATAGTATATTGATCGGTTTTCTCCTTTTCCCGAGATCAAAGAGACTTGAAGCTCGAAGTTGAAGCTCTACAGTGCAGTTTTTACCAGGAAAGAAAAAAAAAAAAAAAGGTTCTGCAATTTCAACTTCAGCATTGTCTATTTCAAGAACATCTGTGAACTAGATGTGTGTGTTTGTAAACATTGTATGAAGACTATTTATACTGTATGTTGTGTAGAGCTGTATATTATAATATTATGCGGAAGCTATTACACGAGAAGTGGATCAGAATAATGTATGATTAGTGCTTGTGCACTTTGGTTCTCTCTCGCTGTTTGAGTTTTTTGATTGGTTGTTGATTGTATAGTTTTGGGACTAAATTCATGAATATCAGTGGATACGGCCATACGGGAAGGGGTTGAGTTTTAATGATGACGACAATTGCTCTTATTGTACATTGTAAGATTATATGCTCAGGTGGAGAAGGTTTGTACTTTGTAGTAAAATTGCATTTAAATAATTGGGCATTTGGTACAACGTTTGTATCATTCCTTATATATAATTACAGAAAACGTTGAGCTAGTAGTAGCTTTGCATCCTTCATAATATCTTATGTGGTTTGATATTATGCTTTGTAATCTAGTTCGGATAAAAATTAATAATTTTTCTATACCAAATAGTTTAAGTTTTGGATTGTCATAAAATACACCTATTTAATATATATTTATTATCTTATTTCTATAATGTGTATATTATCTCACTTTTAAATTTTGTGTTTTGTCCATATTATTCTTTACGTGTTTTAAATAAAATATTTATAAATAAAACGAATGATGTATATAGATTAGTTTCTAGAATTAAAAAAGTATTATTAATTCACTTAATTTTTTATTATTAATTGTTATATTTTGTGTCTTAGTTATTTTTTTAACTTTAACAAAATATATAAATATTTTTTTTCTTTCATTTGTTGTTGTATATTTAATTATTTTATCAAACACATGTCAGTACACTTATCTTCCATTAAGATTAATTATTTTCATATATAATATAATAACAATAAAATATAGGGACCCAAAATTTTGATTTTAAAAAATAAAAGTGAATTGACCTTTGGTTCCTTCTTCAGAAAACACATCAAATGAAATGAACCACCTATACTGCTAGCGATGGCGGACGAGAGAACGAAAGGCGAAGGCGGCAAGTTAATGTCACGCGCGGTAATGGCTGAATCGCCAAACAGGAAATCAACCTCGACTGATACCAATTCGAAATCGGTCGGTTCAGATCAGCTGAACCGAACCGATGGCGGAGCATGCCCTGCGTCGCCGAAGAAGAATTCCAGTTCTGCAGAAGCTGCTGGTAATGGTATTGGGAGAAAGGCGAAATCTTGCAAAGGATGCCTTTATTATTCTTCGCGTTTTAAGGCTGATTCTCGGAACCCTCTGTGCGTTGGCCTCACCCGTTCCCTTCCCAATGGTAGCCCTGATTTCCTCTTTCAGTTCTTGTTTTCTTGTNTTTGTATTTTCTGTGATTTGCTCTTCTTACCTTTTTTTTTTCTTTCTTTATCATTTGTATGTTGTCTTGGATTGGATGTTGTGTATCCATGTAGCTTAAAAGATTGGAACTTTGGGCTTTTGATGGAATATTTGCTTCATTTTTTTGAACAAAACTAAGAAGTTGGGAGGTACCGTTTTCATGAATCTGATAAAGGTACCTAACCTAATTATTGCTTTCTTATTTGGCTTTGGTCACTGATTTTTATTTTTATTTTTATTTTTATTTTTTTTCCATAAGACTATCTTAAAGCTCTGGTTTTGAAATCACAGATTGCATAAAAAAGATAAATAGCTCATAGAATGGCTCTAACACCCCCCTATTATCTACACATTGTGGTTGCAATAGACATTCTTGTTATGCACATCGCGATACTTTTTTATTGATGTTGTGTTAGCATATCCCACTAAGATAATATTAGAGTTGGATTATAATTCTTTTGTTTGGTGATTAGTGCCTCCATACATTGTTGGACAAACTGAGGTTGAAGCATCTAAAGAGGGTAGAAACCTTACAGAGTTTAGATACGGTTGCGTTGGTTATTCACTTTATGAGGATTGTAAAAGCCAATCCCCCAATGGGCAACAACATCAAGCAGAATTACCTGTCTGCTTAGGCCTTGAGGTTAGTGCTTCAAAATGTTCTTTATTATGCATGGATGGGTTTAATTATGTTGCAGCATTTGCACATTATGATTTACACATATTTGGCCTTTTATTTTCTTATTCAATATTTTTGGTGGTGATAATTGATATGGAAGATAGTGACGCTGTTTAGCAATTAGTTGACTTGACTAACTGATTGTTCATAAAATAACTTGTAGCTTCTTGGTTGTGTAAAATGATCATTGATGCATTTCTTTTGCCGGGTATCATTTTTATATGATATATGTTTGCATGGCCATTTTATTGGATAATTAAGACAAGTTGAAGAAGGAAAAGTAACACCATTTAAGAATTAGATATGCAATTTTCTTGTGTCGCTATTTTGCAGGTCTATCAAATGCAAATTGATAAAGGTTATTGATTGTTAACTTATATGTTAGTTGTAAATAATTTACATTTTTTTTTTGCATGTGTAAACGAATTGTAATAATAATTTTCAGGCAGAATTTAACTTTAATGACATTAAAAACTAGCCTTCCATTTTCTCCAAATTTCTGCAGCGTTCTATCAGAAGCTCCTGTATCCAACTTTTCAAAAATTAGCGTTTTTTATCCATGAAGTGAATTCTAACACATTTACCAACAAATCAACTAGGGATTATGAGTTGGCAGGTCAATCCTTATGTAAGATTCATCTCTCATTCAATCCTCTAATGGCTGAACACAGCCAATCATTACCACACCTTATTTACTGTTTTCTTGCTCTGGTTTCTGTGTGAATTTCAATACTTACATTATACTAATGCCAACATATTTGTCTTCTGAGCAGGTTTTGGTGGATAGGAGAGTTGCTAACCCTTCTGCTGAAACTGCACGTATTCCTACCCATGCTCACAATAAAGGTGGTAAAATGTTATCCACTGTGTTAGCTACTTTAGAGTCCTTCACAAACTGCATGAAGGACTTAATTGCTAAAATATGAACCAGAGGCTTTGCGACTACATATTAATTCTTTTATTTAAACATTGAATATCGTAGGTCAGCTATGAGTTTGAGGTTGTTGTTAAGTTTTCTCAGGAAAAAAAGTGAAATTCTTTAAATTAAAAAAACAGATGATTATTTTATTTACGTAAATAAGATTCCACAGAAAAGTTGAAGTTTTTTAAATCATCTTTGAGTTTCCTGATGTTATAGCTATATGCATATATTTGAAACAAGTTTGACTGAATCAAGTATTCTATTTTCTCTCTTTCATTCTTCTTCTTTTATTTATATTTCTTTTTTTTAGCAGATTTTAAAATCTAAGCAACCATTTTTTTATTTGAGTTTTCTCCTTCGTGGAACCTTGCTTGTTAACACGATTTCACAAAACCCTTACCACTTATTTTTCGACTTTTTGGAAATATCTTAGCACGAGTAATTTTTGCATGATTTCACAGTGCCAATAACACATCCTATGTAATCTTATTTATCATATTTATGCTTAAGAGCATGTTTGTTTATAAGAAAATTTTCAAAAAATTTCCAACATTTTAACTCAACCACTTTTTTTAACTCAACTTTAACTTAACCCCACTGTCATCAATATTATCAATATAATTAAATAATATCAATCAACCATTCATACACACCACATCAACCTTAATTCACTATTCATCTACTCACATTATTTTAACTAACCATCACTTCAAATCATCCCTCTCCTACTTTTACATCAAATCAATTTTAATTATTTTATTTTAAATATTATTTTAATATACCCACTAACAACTAATCATACCACCTTTTTCAAAATTAACCAAACCAAATCAAAAAATCCAAACAAAACCAAAAATTTCTATAAACAAACATGCTCTAAGATTTTCAGATGCTTCTTGCAGTTTAGTGGTTAACTTGATACGTAGCAATTTTAAAAGCTATATTTTTTTGCTTCTTACAGATGGCAATGAATTGCCACATAGGCGAACACCTAAACCTACTAATGCAACTGGGGAAGAGTTCTTCAGCAGGCAAGCTCTTTTACATCCCATTCTGCATCTATATTCATTTTATGGCTAATTAGTATCAATGTAGTTGGTGGCGTCTCATTACCTATTTGCAGGTTTAGTTTGGAATTATGCATCAAAAGTTAATTGGAAGATTGTATTCGTTTGGGATTTCAATTGACATTTTGAGACGTTTTGAGAGTTGTGACTTTTTAAGATTTTCAAATTTAATCTTAAGTTTGGAGATGGGATTTAGAGTGAGATTTCGTATCCCAACAAATCTTAAAAAGTCTTAACAAATCCTAGTATCAAATAAGTTAAATACCTTAGGATATTTTGTAGATTTTGTAGGACATTTTAAAATCTCAAATGAATACCTTCAGAGACTTTTGAAAGTCTAAATTGACACCAGAATTTCTGAAGTCTTAAAGTCTTTAGAAATCCCAAACGGTTTACCAATAAAAGGGTAAGGTATCGGCTCTGGATTCATATTGAGGAGTAGATCGAATACACCCCTTTTAATGTATTATGCGCTAAAATCTTAGATAGGAAGTTCCTCATGATGCAAAATATACGTTGATGCGTTCTTGAGAGCTGTTGGTTGTTGGGGATCCTAATTCTTGTATATTTCTAGCATTTGATTCTTGTGGTAATTACAATGATTGCCCTTGATGATTTGCCTAATTACTTAGAAAAGTAAAAAGAAAGAAAAGAAAATTGTTTTCCTGAACTACAAATACCCATTAGCTAGTTGAACATAGACACAAANGAATAGAAGCTTAAGCCTCTGACTTGGGCTAAACAAGTAAAACTA
The DNA here is from genome assembly GCA_008636005.1 of Striga asiatica. Classification (NCBI taxonomy): domain Eukaryota; kingdom Viridiplantae; phylum Streptophyta; class Magnoliopsida; order Lamiales; family Orobanchaceae; genus Striga; species Striga asiatica. The sequence goes on from BKCP01008404.1 coordinate 1,201,484, forward strand.
GCTGATAAGTTAACTTATAGCTTATAAGTGATTTTCGAGATTGTAGTTTATAGTTTATGACTTATAGCTAAAAATCTAACTTATATGATACTGTTTGTTTCTTAAAATTAGCTGATAAGCTAACTCAAATAAAAAATTCAACGAACTTATGTGAAAAGCTACCCAAATAAACAAAGTTTATGAGATAAGCTCGTATTTTTTTTATAAAATCTCGTCCTACCAAACGAAACTTATTTAGATGCAGGAAACTTATAAGCTAACCAAATAAGCTATAAGCTAGTTTAATTGGTCACCAGACATAACCTTGGTAGTGCTTACTGCTTAATTTTACGTTCAATTGGGAACTTTTACCAACATAATCCTCTTCGGTTATAAAATGCAGGTTCACTCGAAATGCAAACCTGGTGGCAAATGGGGTGGCTAAGAACATCCGTAAAGTAGGAAATCAAATAAAACAAGGCTTTGATGACATAATGTATCGACGACCTAAGTAAGAGGCTGACACTTGCCCTATATCTGAATCAATAATAAAGCTTTGTGTCTCCATGTATTATTACTCCATTCCTCTTTTCTTGCTAAAACTTGTGAATTATGAGGTCTTAAGAGGCTTTTTTTTTTTTTTTAGTATTTANTTTTTTTTTAGTATTTATTTCTGTACTGATCTTTCAGTTTGGAAAACAGGCATGTATTCTGTTATAGGGTCCATTATCTTTGCCTGGATATGGTGCTTCAAGTTCATATTTAATTATTTGTGTACAGATACAAGTTTTTGCCAAATCCCTAATTCTAAATTATGGCATTATTATGAAGCTATGAACATGTGATATAACACAAGGTTTTTGCTCAAATTTCAACACTACACCTCTTAGGTCTTGTTTGGTTTAATGAAGGTGATATGAGGGAAGGATTTTAAGGCAAGAGAAAAATGGTGGGGGAATGTAATAGTTCAATTATTTGCTTTGATTGGGAAAGTCTGGTGAAGTTTGGTAAGACAGAGTTTGGAAGAGAAGGAAAATTCTATGCTTGTTGTTTGGTAAAAAGTTGGAGAGGATGGAAAGTAAAATAACTAGTTATTATACATTTAATGATAAATATAAATGCCCAACTTCAGTGGAACAACTTTTTCGGGCAAGATAATAACATTATCCGAAAATGGAGGTAGACAAACACAATTATTGAAAACACACTTGCGTACAACAACACGACTTCATCAAGCTCATTTCATCTTGGCCTCGGTGAACAGAACATGGCGGTTCACACGAGGGTCGTACTTTCGGAACTCAAGCTTGATATTATTGCTGTCTCTTTGTCTTTTTCACCACGTAGAAAAACCCAGTCCCGGCAGCTGAGACGAGCCTCACCAGCATAGCACCAGCCTTCTTCTTCTCACCCATTTCGACTGTTTATGCAAAAAAAGACAAAACATTGAAAACAAGCAGCAGGTGATGATAAAAAAATAAAAATAAGAAGAAAAGGAAAAGAATGCATTTTTCTCCGTCACAAACATCGGGATAAATAGAAAAGTAAGCGCTTTCAACCAGTCAATATCTGAAATCCACTACTAAAGCAAACACACTCATTGAAAACAAGGTAAAAACAATAGCAATGCTACCAACAAGGGTTAAGCATCCAAGAACTAGAAAACACTAGGGAAGGAGCCTGCAAACTAGAGCGTCTTCGGATTCAAGACTGTTTTAAGGAATGAAAAAAAATCTACACTAGAAACATAATTTGCAAATACAACAACAACAAAGCCTTTAGTCCCAAACAAGTCGGGGTAGGCTAGAGATGAAACCCAAGAGAACCATCGGTAAGAGAAACACAAAAAAGGCTTGAAAAAAAAAAAGATTTGAGCAAAAGAGAAAGGAGCAAAAGTCACGGTTCTAGCACGTTGATTGCTAGCCTCCAAGTGCTCATATCCACCACTAAATGCTTGGAGATATTCTAATCTTTAAGGTCTCTCTTAACCGACTCTTCCCAAGTGAGTTTAGGCCGACCTCTACCTCTCTTTACGTCTTCGAACCGCTGTAGAACTCCCTTACGCACCGGTGCATCAGGAGGCCTCCGTTGTACATGTCCGAACCACCTCAGCCGATGTTGCACCAATTTCTCCTCAATTGGAGCCACCCCGACCCTATCTCGAATATCTTCATTCCGGAGTCTATCCCTTCTTGTGTGCCCGCAGAACCAACGCAACATACGCATCTCTGCTACACTTAGTTGTTGGATATGTTGCCTTTTTGTAGGCCAACATTCAGCACCGTATAGCATCGCCGGGATAATCGCCGTCCTATAAAACTTACCTTTTAGCCTCTGTGGTACCCTCTTATCACAGAGAACGCCCGAAGCTTGCCGCCATTTCAACCAACCGGCTGCAATTCTATGCCTAACATCAGCATCAATGTCGCCATCCTTTTGTAGCATCGATCCTAAGTACCGAAAAGTCTCCTTCTTGGCCACCACTTGCCCGTCAAGGCTAATCAATCAGATTGGATTTATTTCTACTTGTAAAAACAATTTATTGGAATTATATTATTAAGGCATTGTTTTACCTTATGTTTTTGCATTTATCCTATATTTGTACATATGATAAAGTCCTTAGATCATTAATGGCTATAAGGCATGGTTGCGCATTTGATGGTAATCATGGAACATATTTTTAAAGCTGTGATCTTAAATACAGTTCCAAGTCGTTGGATATTTCGAGATGGGATATCGAATAATCCGGAAAGACTTGTACATATGATGTATACTTGTTTGACAAGAATGTTGCATTCCATCAACATTAGCGTGGATCGCAAATACATATATGTGGGTGCTTGTTAGAGAACAAGTTCACTGAACATGACCATATGAAAATTCTGAATGAAAGTTTATTATGTCGAATAAGAATTTTCATGTTACAATAGTACATGATTGATCCTTAGACTTGAGGCACGATAGTAACTTTGTGCATATTATATTTTACTTTAATTTATCCTTTTGATTGCTAGCACAGTCGTATAAAGGGATATTTTGGGTATTATATTAATATGAATGAAAGTTTGTCAGTGGCCAACAAAGGATTCGACATTTATGAGATAAGTGAATTTTCTATGTGTTTCATAATTTGTAATTCAAAGTCCTTGGCCAAGGAGGGATGAATAGAGATTCATATATGAATTATTAAACTTGAAATGGAATCATAGTTATTAAATCAATTTGGGTTTCGACTAAATCATACCCAAGATTTAATCGAGAAATTGGATGTCGAAAGGATTTTACATGTATGGACTTGTAATCGAAAAAGTTTACTCGCTATTCACTTAATACTAGATTCATGCTACTTGCTAGATGTTTCCATGATATGTGGGTTCTTGAATTAAGGAGTTAATTCAAAGAATAAGAATTAATTTGGTTAATTCAAATTACAAGGAGTTGTAAATCCACTACTAGTATTAATAGTGAACCTAAAAGGTCACACCCAAGTTTGAATGTAGATCATTTGTAATCATATTTCTAAAGAGTTAGAATTAATTGACAAGTATTAATTAAATAATTTAATTATTTAATTAATTCTAATTTTGATTAAATATCAATTAAAGAAATATACTAAATTAATCAATTTGATTAATTAATTATATTTTGGATATTAATTAAGTAATTAATGAAATTACTAAATTAATAGTTGGATTTTAAAATTAGATTTTAAAATTCAAATCCATATTATAATATGATTATAATAAGAGGAGATTTTATAAATATGTGAAATAATATATTTGATTAATTTTTATCAAAGATTAAAATAATAAATAAAATATTATTAGATGGAATCTAATGACATTTTTTTATTAAATCCATTTTATATCTAGATGCCATCTAATTTGAATAAAATAATGATTTTAAAAATACAATATGACATCTTGTGATCTAAATGTTTTAGTATAAATAGGTGTACATATGTGATGTACAAAGGACACACTTGTATTAACAAGAAAATTGAGAGAGAAAAATCACAAGAGTTGTAAATCAAGAAGTGTTCTTGAACTTAGAGAATTATTTCCATATCAAGAATAGTTCTTGAAAATTTTAATAAGGATTAAAATTATAATCTCCTCTAAAATAAATATTTCGATACTAATTGAACAAATCGAGAAGTTTCTACTAGCGAAGAAACTAGTTCTCGAGATTGAATTATAAAAGGGTGGATACTTTTAGAGGGGAGACACTTGGATCCCTCGGGTGAGTAACAAGAGACGGTGAAAGTCACATACAACCGGGAATTGATTTCCTCAATCATCGTCGTATAAAGAAGGAATTCAAGATAAAAGGTAATTTTTGAAATTACTTATTACAAATAAAAAAATTCGTATTTTTACGTGATTTTAAAAGATGTCGGTCATTTTATTCGCTATATTTACTTACGGATTAAATATTTATTTGATAAATGATAATTATATTGTATAATTTCTGCTGCGATTTTAATCCGTACAGTATAGCGAACCCAACACATCACCTCTATTCTTTTTTCGTTCGGCCTTTGTCAATGTAATTGCAGGCCTAAATGTGGTGTGACTTATTATTTTGTTCATTATTGTGAATTTATGTCGAGGTTTCCAGTAATTTTACTGTAATAATAGGCTATAACATTTTTAATTAGTTTTTTAATGGGTTTATGCTTATGCATTTGTACGTCATATACATTTTTACAATTTTTTTTTTTTAACACATGGATTTATTTCTTTGTTTCATTTATTTCGTAATTTTTTTTTTCGTACCTGTTAATTTTTCCTCCTGTATTTCTCCTCTTTGTTTGTATATTAACTCGTGAAAGTACTGATATATATCTCGTGGGGTTTGTAGATATTCACTCATTAACATTGTCCCTCTTACCGATGGCAATATATGTTTTCCTAGAAAAGCATATATTTCAATCTTTTTATAACAGCAATCTTGTTAGCAAACTATAATACAGATGACTCCCCCTCTCTCTCTTTTATCTCTTTATCTCTGTTTCTATATAAATTCACTTACATTTTTTGATGAGGGCATTAAATTTATTATGAGATTTCAAAAATAACAACTATTAGTTTCCCTTATTATTAAACCCAAAAATGCAAACCAAGTATGTGTAATTGAAAAAAAAAAAATTAAAAGCAAATCACGATATTTTTTTCTCTTCTCCAATTTCACAACTACAATTATTTTTTACAAATGGATAGGACTGGATTTGGGGGCCTTAACTCGATTAATTAATATTAAAATATTAAGGTGAATATCTATTAAATTTGTTTAATGTTGTAACCAGAAATTCCAAGTTATTTATTGGTAAATAAATTTATTTATTTATTTTCATGTTTTGACATTTTCTTCAGTCCTTTGAACTTATTCTCAGTTTGTTGCATGTTTCACCATTTTCAGGGGTTGTACACCTCATATCATGTCCACAAGGGGTGATTTAGTAAGAAACCGTAGTGTTAAATGTTATTGAATTTTGAGTAATAAAACAAATAGATATTGAAATAGTATAACAGCAGCCCGTCTAGCTCAGTCGGTAGAGCGCAAGGCTCTTAACCTTGTGGTCGTGGGTTCGAGCCCCACGGTGGGCGTTCATGTATTAGAATTTTTTACTTCCGTTGTAAAAATTTACT
>BKCP01008404.1:1210885-1227188 GCA_008636005.1 Striga asiatica
TTCAGTTATGAGATAGACAAAGTCACAGCTGGCCAGCGTTTGGATCTCAATCTTGAAAGAGGGTACGCCTTCTTCATTACTACCTGCCTTTTTCTAACAAACGAGAATATGTTCTTTCTCATTTTATTTATAAAAAAGCTGGTCACTTGCGCAGGAGAATTCGCGACGAGCTGAACAATCAAAATCAAGAAACCACTAACCTGACTAATAAACTTGATCGAGTGAGTATCTTTTGTATTTGGTTGTGTAAAAAGTTGATAACTTGTCGACCAGGTGTAAAGCTCAAATACTATCTCTGAGGTTTTTAATCTAACGGCAGAAAGTGAAACCTCATTCTCTTTTGAAATGACAAATAACGTCATTTTGTAATTCTTTCTCGAACAAATTCCCATTATTGACACTCGCTTGTGAATAGTAACTTGAACAAACGTGGCTAGTTTCGCTTGGAATCAAATGATTGTTGATAAATAAACCCATAAATTGTTAAATCTGTTGTACATTTGATGTAATTGTTTCCTTTTCTGTCATGCGATTTTAGGAAATTCATGCATTGCGTGCTCAGTTAGAAGCAGCGAAGTATGATGTGATCAAATACTGCATAGGTTCGTTAGCATCTGTGGCTGCCGTTGGTCTAGCCGTAATCCGTATTCTGATGTAAGTCAGGCTTTAGGTATTTCAAAACAAAGGATTTTATACTTTTTTATAGATTTAAAATCCTTTGTCTAAAAGATAGGGCTAGCCAAAGTTGTTGTATTCTTTGATTGTAATAGTTATCATGCTTATATTTGTAATGTAACTTTTCTAAGGTTGAACTGATGTGGTATTTGATTGTTTCATGTAATGCTAACTAAATTCGATATACCGTACATTGACATTGGAGTTGGAAAAAGTGCTAAATGTGCGCTTAAATGAAATATTTCTGAGTATAGGTTGTAAATTGAAGAGAAAGGAAAGATACAATCATTCAGTGTGCTAAGAGCATCTCTAATAGAGTTTTTCNTCATACAATATAGATATCAAATCGAAACAAATGAAGAGACGATTGATTTGATATAATATAATGATTATTTTTAAAATATATTTACAATTTAAGTTAGTAAAGTGTATTATAATTAAAAAAAAAGATTGGGAGAAAAAGAAATATTGAGCAAAAAAATTTCATCCATTATAAACCACGTCCAAAATAGAAAATTATATTAAACACAATTAATGCTCATAAAAATGGTCACAAATATTCTGTATATTTATGGATATCACAAACATAATTATTTATAGATTAAAAGTAAATTAAAAGTTATCCTAACCAAACAATTAAGCATGAAATTTTGTCAAATAAGACCCCGAAGTTTGTGAGCCTGTCACTTAAGGTCAACACATTCAAGAATTATAGAGAAATTGAAGAGGGGAAAGATATTTTCAATGACGAAATTGCAAAATCCTTGAGTTGATTATTTTTTCCAATAATTTATTTTTATAGTCAGTTCAATTAATTAACTATTTTAATTTCAACTCATATATTTTAATCATATTAAAATAGTTTGACACTCTAATATGATTACTTACAATTAATGTTATTATTTTTGTTCATTTTTGTTGTTAAATATAATTTTTTAAATAGTTTTTAAATTTATTAAGATACCAATAAAAAAACCATACTGTAAATAAAAATGAATTGAGAATGCGGGCAATATATCACATAAACCTGTAAAGAATGGTGGAGAAGAGAGGGTTAAGTATATATTTTTATAGTCCGGGCATATTGGTAATTTAAAAGTTTTATCCTATATCTTGACACATTCATAAAATCTTGTCTTGTAGCATCTATACTTATATAAGAATGGATCTTATTTACTACAAATAGTATCCAGAAAAGTCAACTGCAATTAATGTTATTACTATTTTCAGCATGTATTTTATTTAATTATTTTATATTGAAAGTAATGATATGCAATTCAATTAATGTTATTAGTATTTCCATACAATCGGTTTTCCTGCGAAAAAATTCCCAAAATCGGCTTTAATTTTTTGTATATTTAAATTTTTTTTTCTTATCTTCTATTTGTTTTATCTCATACAATCCGTTTAGTCAACAAAATCCCATAAAATCGTTTTGAACTTTTTGTAGATTGAAATTGAAATTTCCTTCTTATCTTTTTACCAAAAATTTTATTATTTATGTATTGAAATTCTGTAATCCGATTTCAGGTTGTATCATTAAGAATATATTATAGTTATATTATCAAATCATAAAAAGATACTAAATCTATATTGTAAAAAAAATAATTCATATAATTTTATAACAATTCTACTACACTATTTAACATTATTCCTTTTTATTAGGGATGGCAAAACGACCTGGACCCGGTCCGACCCGCCCTGACCCGGAGCATTTGGGGCAGGGAAAATTTGCCCCGTTTCTATAACGGGCCGGGCCAAGTCCGACCCGTAGGATAAGCGGGCCAGGTCCGGGTCTTGAATCTCGGCCCGCCCCGACCTGCCCCGACCCGGCCTGACCTGCCCCAGGCTGATTTTTGTCTTTTATTTTTTTATAAAAATTATATATCATATATATAGTATATAATGTAAATTAGGGAATAGGGATTAAGGTTTGAGAAAAGAGAAATTTATGTCCCTTTGCATCTCGCTCTCGCACAGCCACAACCGCACCATCCCTACTCACTCCATCACTCGTCGCCTCTCTCTCACAGTCGCTATCTCCGGCGGTCCGGCGTCTTAAGCCTCTCGACACAGTACACACTCGCGAAGTCCGACAAAGCCTCTTCTTCGCGCCTCGACCGCTCGACGCCTCACCTCCGAAGTCCGACCCAAAAGCTCCGGCCGCTCCTCGCCTTGCCTCTAAGACCCGCCTCACCTCCGAGGCTCCGACATAAAGGTTCGACGCCCCGCCTCCGACTCGACTCCAATTTCAGATTTAAAAAAAAAAAAATGTTCAATGCTATCGTGTATTAGTATGTAATTAGATGTTAAGAACTTAAGATGTTGAAATTGAAATATATTTCTTGTGATTTGAATTGCTGTGGAATTTGGTATGACTGGGAGTTAGGATGGATTTATGTTTAGGAATTAGGATAAATTGCTGTGTTGTTATCTTGAGTTAGGATGGATTTGGTATGGCTTAAAAGGAAGATGAATTGCTGTGCTGTGCATATGTAACTTTTCAGTTGTTTTTTTTTTTCTTTTTCTTTTTCTGTTGTGAAGCAGCAATCTGCTGCAACTGTGTTGCTAAATTGCAACAATGGAGCAAAAAACATAGGTCAAGGCGGGTCGAACTGGGTCAGGCACGGGCCACAGGTCAGGTCGGGCCGACCTGCCCCGAAACGGGTCAGGGCACGGGTCCGATCTGTTGGACCCGTCACGGGTCACGGGCCAGGTCGGGTCCACAGGGCAAAAACACGGGCCAGGTCTGGGTACGTAGGTACCCGGCCCGACCTGGCCCATTGCCATCCCTACTTTTTATTATATAATAAAATAATAATTAAATATTATATAGTGAACAACAATAGGTAAAAGTGTTACTTTCTCTTATATCAAGGGATAAATTTATATGCTAAAATTAATATTTTATTAGTATAAATGTTTTAGTGAGATAATATATTAATATTTTAATTCTACAAACTAGCCCTAATATGTTCATATTTAATGTTCTGGCTAAAAAAACAACGCTGATTAAAAGATGTGGAAAAAAAACTTATAATAACCCTATTGTTTTTTAGACTTAACGTTAATTAAAAGAAGTAGAAAATGGATAATAACCTTATTATTTTTTAGACTTAAACGAACAAAGGTGCGAAAATAACTCATTTAATATCTCTGTCTCGTACAGGGGCGGAGCCATCCATGGACTAGGGTGGCTCCAGCCCCAGGTAAATTAAAAAAAAAAAAAAAAATCACTTTACATTTTAGAATATTCTCGTATATAGCCCCATGTATATATATGTTAATCCTATTTTTTGAATTTTCCCAATAACATAAGCCCAACAAATTTTTAAGTTAGTCCAACAATAAAAGCCCAAAATATTAAAATCTATTATCTTCCTTTTATACCAAGTCTCAATTCATCCATTAATTAGTCTTCTTCATTATTAATTAAAAGTTAAAAAGGCCAAAAGAAAAAAAAAATCTCACAATCAAGAAAACAAACACAACTTTAGCATTTCTTATTTTATTTGTAGCTCAATGTAAATATTAGTCTAGCTCAATTTAGCTCATATGTTTTTAGGAAGAAACTCAATAATTTATTATTTTTTCATTCTCAAAAGTAGAAGATGTTGGAACCTTTTTTTATTAAAAAAAAAAAACACAAATTATTGCTTATTCTAATTTTATTTTACAAATTTGTAAGAAGATTGTATAATGTTTGTTTTAATAGTGCAATGAAGATATTTCTTATGTTTTGTAATGATCAAGAGTTAATATGAATTGATTTGTGAGAAAAAAATTAGAAATATGTTATAAAACTAGAGAGAAAGAGAGAGAATAGAGAAAATGTATTCTCTTAGGTACAATTTTCATTATAACTGAAGGTCCTATTTATAGGAAACTTCTGATGGCACAACTCGTAATAATACAAATACATCGAGGGCAAAATAGTCATTCACATATATTATTTTATTATTTCATAACACTCCCCCTTGAATGACTATTTTCTAAACATATTTTAACTGATTTGAACAAAGCCCAATCTGCACATCTTCAAGTGTATCTTGTGGCCATCAGGTACCGTTGCTCCAGCACGTCAGGAAAACCCAGTAGGACAAAACCTGATCATCTTGAAATCATAACATTGTTTCTTCAGGAAAACCCAGTGGGACAAAACCTGAGCATTGTGGAAGCACAACATAGCTCCCCCTCAAATAGATCATCTTTAGTAGAGTATCCATGTGTGCTGCCTCGTTAAAACCTTGTCAAGAAAACCCAGTGGGAAAAAACTTGATCGAAGGAAAAAGAGTACAGCTACTCCAGTCTCTCTTATCGCCGTGAGGAATCATATCATTTATCCAATAGTGCTCACAATACCATGAATATGCCTCGTTAAAACCTTATTAGGAAAAACCCAGTGGGACAAAATCCTAATGAAGGAAAAAGAGTACACTATTCATATGAATACGCTATCCTTGTTGCCTCATTAAAAACCTTGCTAGGAAAACCCAATGGGACAAAACCTCAGCCAAGGGAAAAAGAGTACAACGCGTATTTCATATATTCACCATAACAATCTTTCCATAATTTGCATGAGTATCATATAAATTCTTTCGGATTTGTAGATACTGATGGTATTCACGACAATATGTCATATCATGCTTTGTGCAATTTTTATTCTTAAACTCATTCTCATCATCAATTGATTTCAATGGTCTTATTGCCAATAATTCCCAATATTCACATTTCAGCTGATTTCATTTTCGACAATATTATTTATATAGCGCTATTCATTTGTTTATGTCAACACTTATTCATCTCCATTATTCTCCGTAGTATATTGAGATATCTCATTATCAATTGATTCCATCAATGGTTTATATATGCCTCCTTTCATCACATATTTGGGGGATTTCAATTTGTACAATATCAACGCTTCCAGCGTATTATTCCACCAACATATCATTTCATATATTTCACATCATCAGTATCATACAGTTTATGATTCGCACACTCTCAGTGTGATGCATATATCATTTCCAAATTTCAATCATTGATTCTCCCCCTCATCTTAACAGATCCCTGATCTGTATTTTTAGTATTGAATTTCTTGAGGGGAGTTCATATAGTCTCTATTTTGTTCTCGATTTCAACATATATTTGGAGGACTTTGAACTCATATCATTTGTAGTGTGCACATTTTTCTTTCAAGAGTTCATCATATCAGGTGAGTATATTACTAGCTTCATCACTTTCATATGACACTTATTTTCATTATTTTATAATCATCTTGTGTCATCCTTAGATCAAACCATCTCGTAACTTCAGGTTATATGTCAAATCATCTCGTAACTTCAGGTTACGAATCACACACATGTGGCTATCTAGTGGATCCATAATATCTAGTAGCACACATGGAGGGGTAGTGGGCCCATATATATCGTACCCCTTTCATACGCAGATTGATCATATATCGATTCATAAATATTTAGCTAGTAATATTTTTCACTAATCGGGAACAAGCATCTCATATCACAAAGAATAAGTTCATCATGCAAACCATCATCAATAATATCGGTAAACATTTTTAAAGTGATCACAATAATTCGTTGTGACATGTTTATCACAAACATTTCACATCATCTTTCGGCGGCAATAAATGCACTTTAAGTGTAGGCTCTGGTATAATATCTTTTAACCACTGTTTAAATCCAGAATCGTATCATGCTGTCTGACACTCATACTTTTGAACACTGTTTAAGTCCAGATCGTATCTCATACGCATCATATTTTTCTATAAATTATCAGGTAATTCATTCAATTTTCTTTAACAAAGGTCCAAATTTACAAATGGATTTAGCACTCTCAAATATCCGTAAATATTATTCTTTTCTTCCGAAAAATATCATAAAAAGGATTTATCGATCTCGATTAGAAAGATTGAGGATGCTAATGAATAATGGTATTCCAAATGATGTTAGATGGTTGATCGAAGCACAAGTTCGATTGTCTGAAGAGTTTCCAAATTCATATAAATATATGCCAGGTATGGGTAAAAGTACTTATGCAAAGAAACGAAGAGCAAAAAGGTTAGGTGGATGCTTCAAATGTGCTCGATGGACTTGTGACACACGATGTATATCTGTGGGGTACGTGTCCAAAAATCGAGAAGATAAAATAACGTTTATAAAGGATGGATTGAGTAAAGAGTCTTTGGATCAAACGATTCAACAGATTATTGAGACACATCCTAGTGGATATGTGCATCGTGAGCTTATGTCTTTATGGACTCAGTTCAAAAGTGAAGAAGAACGTTATAGTCTCAAAAATATTATTTCAAAAGATCAAGTTTGTAAAATTGGTCTTGTTAGTACGAAAAATCATACTAATATAGTTTAGTATGTTGTACTGTAATTTTCTAGAAAAACTTATAGTTGCCGACAGATAAGATTTATTTAAAACCCAACACCTTATCTGTCAGTTGCAATTGTCAGAAGAAAACAGTAAAATTATTTATTGCTTTGTAAAACTTTCTATTTAAATAGCGAGTCGTTCATCATAATCATATGCCTCACAAAGTTTTGAAAAATTCAGTTTATCAATAAATAGATGGATGTTTCAGAGTCTTCGCAAGGTAATAATTTTCTTCAACCGATCAAAACCATATGTGTTCTTGGTGGTTCTAAACTGGTAAGTTTTTCTCAAACTATTGATATTGTAAGTCAGTTAGTCAAAGAGATGGGGAATCAAAAAATCAATTTGCTGTATGGAGGGACTAGCAATACTTTCTATGATAGTCTCTTAATGGCTGGACAATGTTTTGAGATAGAAGTGAAAAGTATCATACCTTTTCGTAGAGCTTCAACAAAGGTCGTCAAGGATTCCACAAGCATGATGTTAACTCATTCCATTCATGATTGTATGATGGATAGGGTGAACAATAGCGATGCTTTTATCATTCTTCCAGGCGGGTATGGAACGCTAATGACAATGTTCACCATTGCTTTATGGGCAGAATTGAAACTTCATAACAAACCCATAGGTCTATTGAACTTTAATAACTTCTTTCATGGTTTGCTTGGATTTTTAGACATAGGAGTATATCAAACCTTTATATCTCCTTCAATGAGAGAAGTATTCAAATCTGCTGACACGTCTTCTGAGCTTATCAAAAAGCTTCAAGAATGCATCACATTTCAAGATTCTGTGGAAACACAAGGGGTCAAGCGAAAAAAAGCTTTTGATCATTTAGATCTCTCATTATGAACCCAGATATTATTCAAATATGAACCCAGATATCATTCATGGGTGGCAGAGTTACGGAGTTTTACACTCTCGAGACGCACCCTTCTTTTATGGGTTCTATTATGTAATCTTGGCGTATTTTGTATTCATCGAGTATTTACTGCCTCTTTTCCATATTTCCACCATCTGAACATTTTGTACTTGTTTCTCAGTAATAATAATATCAATTTCGATTTTTCTCAGTGTATAGTAGTTCATGACTACAATCAATTATCATTTGTGCTTCTTCCGGAGCACTTTATTGTAATATCTGTATGATCTCGTATCCCAATGTGATCTCGTCATCTGATATAGCCCCTTAGACTCATATAATATATTGAGAAATCATTTTTGTGTGATCACCCATAGCTGGTAGCTTTTGATACCACTTTCTCATTTTGTTCAATCATCCAATGGTAGCTTCTAGTACAATTTCATCATTTTGTTTAATCGTTATATGGTAGTTTTAAGTACCATTTATACAAGGATATCATTTAATCATTATATCATAACTTTCGACATCACATTAATCACGTGGTAACTACTGGTACCATCTCGTCAATATTCGTTTTTCCATAAATTTGGAGAATTTATCAATTATTTCTCCAGGATCATATTATTCCATATAATGTCCTTTCATGATCAGGACTTTAATCAGCTTTTCATATGGCCGGATACACAGTATCATTAATTTCATTCATCGGCTATCACTTAATTTGTACTGCCCGTCGCCGGCGGCAGAGCCGCACTGGCCGACGCATGTATATATAGCCATTCATATTATTTGTTGCATATGGCCTTATCACCTGGCTATTCCACATCATCAAATACCATTTAGCCGTTTAAATATTTTACTATATGTTTTCGGTGGCCGCACCGCTTGTTCATATTTCTTTATAATTTTTTTTCAATCCAGAGTTGACCCGTCGGCTACTATTAAATATCACCTGCCGGCGATAGAGCCGCACTGGCCAGTTTGTATAGCCACACATATTTCTTTTCATATCATATGGGTCAATCCATAAATATTCACATGTCCACGTACCAAATAATTTTTTCAATAGAAGAAAATCAACAGTTCATAATGACAATATATATTAATATAATTCAATAAATCATATCAATATTGGTCTTAAAACGAATCTCTAATTAAATAGGAAATTGTGAAATAGGGAAAACTGAATTTTGATAATCAATACTTTTTATATTTAACGAACTCCAATGACGAGTGTTAACTTCTTGATGTGAAATTAATGTGCCTGATATTTCTATACCAATGCAACTGTGTTTGAGCAATATAATTTGTCACAAGGACCCACCAAAACAAAATGGAAAACATATTATAAAAAATTATAAGCTCATAATGTGTTTTGGCATTTATGTCAACTTGTAAATAGTAAAACTTGGTGAATGTGTTGCCATTAATCATTTGTCATTTTTTAATTGTCACGAGGCCCACGATTCACTATTATATCACCTATTTTGATTTTCCCCACCTAATGAAAGATCATTATTACTCTTTCATCAAATACCTTTCGTCTTCCTCTCCATCAGACATTTCTAAGCTACTTATTATATCCTTCAAGCTTCAATTTGTTACCTCTCAAAGTTCATCATTTTATGTCACTGGAAAAAGTATTAAATAATAGACGAGATAACAAAATCATGAGAAGCTAAATACATGCTGGTGAATGAGTTTTGGCATACCTCTCTGGTAAAGTATTTACCATTTATATCATGAGCTTCGTGAATCGGGAGCGTTTTTCTTTCCTACGAGTTTGAAGCTGGAGGCTAGGATGATGATAGTCTTTCTTCTCATGGTGCTTAAGATCTTGGTTGCTTTAGGAAAGATGGGTCGAAATAAAGTCATGATAAAGTAGAGAGAAAAATCAGATTTCTTGCCATGGGGGGAGTTGATTCATAAGAAGAACAATAAGTAATATTCAGATTTCTGATACGGAGGTTCATCTTCAAGATGCAACCGTAGAGCATACTCTCGTCATATTACAAATCGAGCTCTAGAGGGCAGAGACTCGTGCTGATAACGTGTTATAAAACTAGAGAGAAAGAGAGAGAATAGAGAAAATGTATTCTCTTAGGTACAATTTTCATTATAACTGAAGGTCCTATTTATAGGAAACTTCTGATGGCACAACTCGTAATAATACAAATACATCGAGGGCAAAATAGTCATTCACATACATTATTTTATTATTTCATAACAAAATATACTTAGTTTGAATTTATGCACACAACTTGTGATGAAAGCACAACTAAATATTTGAGATAATATAATTAAATTTGTATAGGCTAAGAATTGAATATTTGGACATGATATAAGTCTCTATATCTTTTTTTTTTATAGTTTTTTTCTTATTTTTTTTTTCTTTCTTATTTTGGTTAAATCATATTGAATCATTTTATTTAAAATAATATTGGTTATTTATGTAATTTATATTACACTACATATGGAATATATCAATTATTCTATAAATTAATTTTATATATTTTGTTTCTTCTAGAATTCCAATAGAATATTTATTTTGTGATTGAACTTATGGATTTTAATAATTTAGTTTTGACATTTATTGGATTTTTAAAATATACTTTCATTCATTTAACTTTGTAATTTATGTAAGTTGTATTGAATATTAAAAAGAATTATTTTCAAACATTGATTTCTTTATGCTTGGCATCTAGCTAAGATGTTATTCGAGTCGAGCCAAGTCGGATATCTCATGTTCGACTTGTGATTATTTAATAAACAAACTTGATTGGATTTTCGAGCTTAGCCTTTTGAAGTATGAAATAGTTGAGTTCGAGCTTTCACGAGCCGAAATGAGTTGTGTTCGTGAATAGTTTGATTCGAATAATAACTCAATGTTAAGCAGCCCCGGGTAAAAAAAATTTCTGGCTACGCCCCTGGTCTCGTACGTACATCGCACGGAGTACGTAGTAGTTTCTTTCTAACAAACTGATGGTACATAGGCTCAACAGTGCAATATTGGACAAGAGATCAAAATTGTCCAATCTAATCCAGTGAAATAAACACTAGTGTGTAGCCCGTGCTATACACGGGTAAATAATATTAATAATAATTATAAATTAAAGATGAGGATAAATAATATTAACTATAATTATAAATTAAAGATGTGAGCAATGTTTTAAATATTGTACCGTACCGACCGGAATTACCGGTAGTCCAAACGGTATTACCGGATACCGGTGGACCGACCGGTACAATTACATTGAAGATATCGTTTTGGCCAAAATACCCGTTTATACCGGTTTTATATCGCAAAATATTGGTTTTACCGGCAAATACCGGTCAAAATACTGGTATATGCCAATTATTTTTAAAAAAATATATTTTTTAATATATTTTCATTAATCTATTTATATAAATTGAAAGTTCTACACTTAATTTCAATATGTCTACATTGTTATTAAATGTTAATTAATTTTATTAATTAAAGTTAGTTTTGTACATTATTTATATTATAATAACAAATTAATTTAATATTTATCGAAACCGGTAAAATAGATGGAACCGCGTACTATTGGCTCGTCTAGTATGATTACCATTAAGGTATTTAAAACACTGGATGTGAGGTTACATGTGATAAAATAGTCTATTGTAACATTATAAAATTTATCTTGTACTCCCTCCTATTCATAATAAGTGTCGTTTTAGGAAGTTGCACACTAATTAAGAATAATTTTTTTTGTCAATAATAACCTCATTAATGAAGATAGAGATGGATGTTTTAAAAAAAAAGATGAAGAGAATATGAAAAGACGTAGTGTATTTATTAACTAAATGAGGGTAATAATGAAAAAATATGTACAAAAGATCCAAAACGACATTTATTTTGGTTAATAGTTGATAAAGCCAAAATGACATTTAAAAAGAATAGGAGGTAGTATAAAAGAACATAAAAAATGTGTGTTTAAAATATTAAATGTGAGAGAAGATTTACATATTATATATAAATTAAATCTTGAGATGATATCGAAAATTATTACGTAATCTCTGTGTGAAAATTTGAGTATAAAATAAACGGAGGCTTAACAATTCCACGCTTTATGCATACGCTTCATTTATCAATTTTATATAATGATTTTAAAATCTCGTTATTAAGATTTTTAGTCAAACGCGTATCAACAAAGTCTACATTCTTAGGATTTATGATGAAATATGAATAAATGATTTTTTTATAAAAGAAATCCGTATTTATTTATTTTTTAAAATCAATGCAAACTCATACAGAGTTTTTATTCTTAACAAACTCCTACCATTTTAATTAAGTTATATTATTCCAGTTTGAACTTCATTATGATTTTAAAATCCGTACACGTGGTCATAATTTATATCAAGTAAACAATCCCCATATTTTTAGAAATCACTATTTATCTGTTTTTGAAAATCAATGCAAACTGCTTTAATCACTTTCTAATATCAATTTAATTAAATAAAAAAATGAGGCAAATTTGTACCAAATTTTAAATTCTCGTGCTCTATTACGACAACAGTTTTTCAATATCAAATTAATTAAATGAAGTTATTTTTTAATAAAATTCATTTAAGTTTTTTTACTAAAATGAACGATGCATGCTCGTACCAATTTCCAATTCTCCACAATTTGAATAAGGGCTCCTTAACTTTTGAATAATGCTAAATTTCGTGTCTATCATTATGTTTGCGGGCAAATTTGAAATTTGTACGAAAGTTATTAGAAAATTGTTACCATTTGAATTTGAATTAAAGATTTGTATGAAAATTTATAGGAAATTGTTAACAATTGAATTTGAATTAAAGATTTTTTTTTTTCTGTTTTTCCTAAGTTGGTTAAGGAAAGCCACCATATTTTATTTAAATTTCTATTCCTTCCTTATTTAGAAATTTTGAAATTTGTTTTGCTTGCTATATTTACTAAATAGTTATTCTTTTTATATAAGTATAAATTTTGAAAACAAAAAAAGAGTTTTGGAAATATAACCCATTCGAATCTGTAGGATATCTAAGCATATTTGTTGCAGGTGATTAATAAGTCTACATGGTTTGATCCGAATCTGTTTAAAGAAAAAACATATACATAGTTTAGATAATGTGTAATTTTTGAACGAATAAAACCCTTCAGGGATTTTGTTTCTTTAAACTATAAAAAAATTTTTGACCAGATAATGTAGTTCACGTGACATCTTTAAAATAAAAAAGAAGAAAATTCCATTAATGGAAAGTAAATATGATAAGGGAATTTGACCAGATACTTGACCTACCATTTTTTATAAATGGTAAATCTTATTATATAAGTATAGATGCTAAATGGAAAATAAAAAAGAGAAAAAAGTTACGAAAAACCAGAGCGCGATGCCCGACCGCCCCCTACCCACACATAACACACCGCCGCCACAGGCACCTCAATTAAGCGGGCACAACAGCCTCGTGCTCGGAACCGCCGTGAGCCTGGTGGCGCGTGGCGCCGTGAGCCCGAACACATCCCCCATATCCAGGTCCCCGGGCTTCATCCCGCCCGGCAGCTCCCAATCGAAGCAGTGGAGCAGGTGCGCCACCGCCATCTCGAGCGCGTGCAGCCCGAGCTGCATCCCGGGGCACGACCTCCGGCCCGATCCGAACGGTATGAACTCGAAATCGCTACCCCTGTAGTCCGGGACACCGTTGCCGGCCAGGAACCTCGTCGGCTTGAACGACGCCGCGTCCTCCCACGCGCCCTCGTCGCGCGCGATCGCCCACGCGTTGACCACGACTCGCGACCCCGCCGGGACGTGGTAGCCGGAGACGACGGCGTCGGCGGCGGTCTCGTGGAGGAGGAGCGGGATCGGCGGGTGGAGGCGGAGGGTCTCCTTGATGCAGCACCGGAGGTAGGTCAGTTTCTCGAAATCGGGCTCTTCTACCTTGCGGCCCAGGCCCACTACGTCCGTCAGTTCTTGTTGGGCCTTTCTAAGGTCTTCTGGGCTTCGCATCAGCTCCGACATGGTCCATTCTATCGCGGACGCTACTGTCTCGGTCCCGCCAAACATCACATCCTGAAACATTTTTCATAGGAAAGTCAAAAAGACGAATGTTCAAATATCTGGACAGTGAGTCAGTGTCAAACTTCAAATGGTATGCTAAAAAGTAAAATAAAATTAAAAAGCAATATTTTTAGTCCCCCGATAAATGAGGCATTTGAGTCATCAGGTGTGTAATATGTTACCGGATAATATAGTGAATCGAATAATTAATTAATTCTTTTTATATAATAATATTATTACATAAAATATACAAAAAAATAATAAAAATAAATAATTTATTTGTATTTTTATACTTTAAAATCATAATGATGTTGTATATTATAAATATATAAACATAAATATAAATATATAACTTTCATTTTAAATTAAAAATATTAAAAAAAAATATATAAAATGATATATAGGGTCGATTGAATTTTGATTAAAGATTGTTTTTGTTGAAATTTCTGTCTTTCACTAGTAATAAAAATGAAATGTTTTTTCGACAGATTTTCATTGTTTTGGAAAATGTGATGGACTGTAAAATGAAAACTATGTATAATTAAAATTGATTTGATAAAAATAATAAATAATTAATATAAGTATTTGTCTTATTTTATTAACCCTCAT
This sequence comes from Striga asiatica, assembly GCA_008636005.1. Taxonomy (NCBI): domain Eukaryota; kingdom Viridiplantae; phylum Streptophyta; class Magnoliopsida; order Lamiales; family Orobanchaceae; genus Striga; species Striga asiatica. The sequence goes on from BKCP01008404.1 coordinate 1,225,475, forward strand.
GTAATATGATTTCAAAGACAAAGAATTTCATTTTGTTGGCTCACATAACATGAGTCTGTCTTATTTTAATGTATTACGTATCCTCTTGAAGTTTATAAAACTTTTTTACTATAAGCATGGCTTGGCTTGAAAATTGCTTACGTCATATCTTCTACAAAACATGTTCCACTTTTTACAAATTGAACATATAGTAATTATTAGCACAATAAATACTTAAAGATTTGTCTGCCACAGCCAAATCGTCAAACCCGTCACACTCTATTAATAAAAATAATAAAAGTACAGATTATTTATATTATAATTTAACATTTTAGTTTAAAAATATAAATATCTATTCTATTCTAAAATATTTGTAAATATTTTAGGTAGAACATATATATTAGAGTCACACACAATTAAATACAAAACAAGAAAAAAATTGTCGTTTATTCATACCATAATAATAGCTTTGATGTTATTCCTTGTAAGTTTGATCGAACTCTTCAAATCTTCAGCTTCTGAAACCTTTCCTTGATCATCACTATAGAAAGCCAAGAGCTCGTCCACCATGTCGCTATCCAAGGGCTCGACGGGCTTTTCCTTTCTCATATGCTCGTCGATTATAGTGTCGATAAACCTGTCAAGCGAATCCCGGGCCCTGACGAGCCTCCCGTTGAGTCCCTGCAAATCAACCCAACCCAACCACGGAATAAAATCCGCGACATTGAACGCGCCAAACAACTTTGAAAACTCTTGCAAGATCTTGATAAACTCTTCCGGGCCCTCCTTGGATCCCGACCCGAACGCGGCCCGGTATATAACATCCCGGGTCAGCCCGAACACGAGCTCCCCCACATTGACGGGCCTGCCAGAGCCCGCGGCCTCAGCCACGGCCCGAACCATCACATCCACCTCGGCCCGAACCGAGGCCCAAGACTCGGCCCGTTTACGGCTAAAGAGCTTCATCACGCACAACTTGCGCATTTGTCGCCAGAAGGGCCCGTAATGCGCGAAGGCCATGTCGGCCCGATCATAAGTAAGGTAGCGTATGGCGGCGGTGGCGGGCCGGTTTGAGAAGATGCTGTCGTGGGTCTGAAGAACTTCGCGGGCCGTGTCTGGGCTCGACACGACTATCATGTGAAGGGAGCCCAAGCGGAGGTGGAAGATGCCACCGTAGAGCTTGGCGAGATGGGCCAGCCCGACGTGAGTCAGCTGGCCCATCATGCCCATGTTGCCGATAACAGGCCAACCGCTGGGCCCGGGAGGGTAGCGCTTGGCCCGGTATCGGGATAGGGTGAAGAGGATAAGGAGAGGGATTAGGAAGAGGATTGGCAAGGGAAATTTGGTGTCTAGGGCTAGGGTTATAAGAGCATGTATTTTGTTTTCCATTTTTTTTTTAGTTATTATTAGATATTATTGGGTTTAAATTTTTATGAAGTATAAAAAGAGGTGGGGAGGATTGTATTTGTATGCAACTCTATTTTTTATTTGGTTACGGTTTGTGGGATGTGGCGAGGGGTTTATATAGTGAGCAAAGAGGTTGTGTAGGTAGAGATATTTTAAATTTTTAATTTGATTATGTTAAGAGACACTGTAACTAATTTTGAGTAAATCATGTAGATTAAAACATGCTTGGTTTGATTAATATGGGGTGTTCAAATTGAAAAGATAGCTCGTTTGTAAACAATAATGATTATTAAATGAGCTGGACGGTTCATTTAAACAAGAAAATAGG
>BKCP01008404.1:1227358-1262251 GCA_008636005.1 Striga asiatica
GATATGATTCAAATGAGAACTAATTCCTAGCGTGAGAACCGTGAGAACCGCTATTTTTAATTGTATGTAGTGCTATGATTGATTGTATTTTAGTGCTATTTTTAATCAGGGTGTATTTGATTAAAAATAGCAACACAATATATGTTAACATTTGTAGAAATGATAGCACCATGTAAGATTAAAATAGCATCATACACAATTGAAAGTAGACTTCAATCTAGATAAGAATCCCTACCAGCTATGCTAGTACTTAATCTTTAAGTACGAAAAATCTTTGTAGAAAAAGAGAACCAAAATACAGTTCTTCAGTGGGTCGTAGTGTTGTAAACGAACTGAACCGAACCAAACTCGGGCTGTTTGAGCTTGTGTTCGTTTACGTTCGAACTATTTTCGTGTTCGCTCGTTTATTTTTCGAGCAAAAAATTGTGTTCGAGTTCGTTCGTTTAATTGTTCGTCAAAATTCGAGTGTTCGAATAATTTAATACATAAACTTTTTAAATATGTTTGATTAGCTCAAAATATTGTTCGTTCGAACTCGAAAATTAAAAAATAAAATAAAAATATTTTTATATTTTATATTTTTTACTAAAAATACTATGTAAATATATAAAAAAATAAAATTATATTATATTAAATTAATGTTCGCGAACATTATGAAACGTTCGCGAACGAGCTCGTGTTCGTTCGATTATTAAATGAGCCTAATTTTCTGTTTGAACAAACGAACGAGCTTTTGTTCGCGAATGTTCGGTTCATTTACAGCTCTAAGTGGGTGTAAGAACACTGAAAAACAGTTCACAAAAGAACTCAAATACAAAATTCTCAAACACTCAAAGAAGTCTTCAAAATATGAAGAACGATGTGCAATAGCCTTCAACAGAGTATTTGAGACGATATATATACAATCTTTTTCTACGATGTGCAGTAGCCTTCAACAGAGTTCGGTTCAGTTCGTTTACAACACTACGAACAGAACCGAACTCCGTTGAAGATCTGGTGTGTAACTTATTATCTGGTTTGGCATAAAAGGTGTGCCAAACCAGATAAGGCTACAAGTTATTTTCCTTCATCAAAGTGTCATTTTCGGGACCTTTTGTCAAAATTTACAATTTTCAAACAAAAAACACTTTTAAATAAGACATACAAAAACAAAATATAAAACTAAAGCCAAAAGGCACCATAGACTATCATTGCCTTGCCTAAAAGACCTCGCGTGGCAATATATCCAGCTTATTAGAAAAGTAAAGTTTTATTTTGACATAAGATCTCGGCATGACAATATCCATCTTATTAGAAAAGTGAAGTTTTATTTGACAGAAAATCTCGGCAAAACAAGTGACTGAATTGCATGAAAGATTGAAAAAGAAAAATTCGTTGGACCATGTGAAATCTGAAGTAAAAGTTTGATTATAATCCGAATCAGTCATCAAAGGTGAAGTTACTGATTCAATAGTTCACGTGATCGAACCAATTTAATTAATATATAATTATTATTTATTTTATATGTATAATATATAGTTGTATATTTATTTTATAGTGCATAATAACATTTCTTAATAAGTAAAGGAACAAATAAAAAAAGAATCTTTCATATTTTAATTATTTTAGCGATCATGTCTGATTCCAAGTATAGACTTTTAAATGAATAATGATACAAAATATATGATACAAATAAAAAAAAAATTATGATATAAAAACAAACATTCAAGCACACTATAAAATCTATCTATATAAGGTGAAATCACAATTTTAGTATAATAATAAAAATATATTGGCTGGTAAAATTTATTATATTTAATGGCTTAGTCTTATTTTATTTACCACCAAAGTCAACCCCGTGAGCGTATTGTGTACAAGATTTCCAGCCTTGGCCCATATAAAAATTATAAACATGTTGTCTGCCCATATGCAAGCAAGTGGTCCCGCGAACACACTAAATCTATACTTATATAATAAGGTGTACCATTTACGAAATTTAGTAAGTTGACAAGTCAATGCAATAAATGCATTATTATTTTGAGCAACATAATATAATATCATATCTATACTTATATAAAAGGAGATTCTATTTACTACATTTACTATCCAGAAAAGTCAACTGCATTAAATGTCATTACTATTTTGGTATTATAATATTTTATTTATTTAATTGATTTATTTATTTATTTTATTTTAAAAAGATAAGTATAATAAAAAGATTTTAATAATAAAAAAATTAAATACCAAATAAAAATGTACACTTTGACTTATTTGATTATATTTGGTATTTGATTATACCAAATATATTCCTATTTAGTATATACATTAAATACTTACTAAAGTATTTATTCGTTTTATTTGTCAAAGTTATGTATAGATTTGTTTATATTATCAAATCATAAAAAAATATGTTGATGTCGAAAATTGGACGATCAACCGTAAAAAATAATACGAATTGCTTGTATGAAATTGAAGAACAAAAAATAATTGAGAATAGGTGTATTTTATTACTTTGGAGAGAAATCTCCTTTTTTTGTTGTAGGGGGAGATGAAAAATGGGAAGAGAACCCCTTTCTCTTTCTTCTTTTCACATATATATACATGTTTCACTATTTTTGCAAGTGGACAATAGAATAAACAAAAAATGGTACATTATTTGACTACTGTGAGATTAATCACTGTGGGTCCCGTTTATGACCTTTGACGGCTTCGATTAACGTCTATTTGAGGCGGCTTCTGATTGATCGGTACCGAGAACCTGTTTGTACATTTATTTATTTCGTATTGTCGGCTCATTGATTATCTGACCGTATTTTATTATTTTATTTATTATTTAATTAATCGGAGCCGAATTAGGTATCAACAGGAGGCCCCCGAGTTTAGGACATGTTCTAATTGAACTGTTCTAAAGTCGCGTTTATTCTTGAAAATTTGGCGATGTTTTCACCTCATGATCTTTTGAGCTTTGAGCTCTTTAAATTGCGTAAGAATATTTACGTAACGAGTATCATTGGTGAAGTCGTAAATATGCTGACGAGTACGCGCGTTTAAATAATTTTTGCGTGATTCACGAGATCACTTTTTATCTTGCCAGTTTTCCTTGATTGGCTCTATCACGTGGCTTTTCACTTTTTGTGCCTCATTGGCTTATTTAATCTTTATCGAGTAACTTTGGTTACTCATATCGTTGTTTTGTCGTTTTCTGCTCATTATTTCCTCTCGTGATAGTCACTTTGAGGATTTTTGGGCGAGAGATGCTAATTTTATCACGAGTCATTATGTAATTTTCTGGCGCTTTGGGACCCTGGAGCGTTTTTGTTGATCATTTTCGGCTTTGGCCTGGCGAATTTGTGATAGCGATGCTTTGTTCTTTGTTGAGTTGAGTCGGTTTTGACCGAATGGACGATTTTTCTGAATTTGCTATTGAATGGGGCCCGTGCGGCCTGGTTGGGTAACTTGGTACCCGTTTTTATGCAAGAATGCATTTTGAATTGTCGACATGAGTGAGCTTAGAGCTCTTTGTCTGAGTGAGCTTTGAGCTTTGTGTTTCTTACGAGATGGTATGCATGATGTGATCGTATGAGAATGCGTGAATGTATTATGAATGTATGATGAATGTATGTTATGAATGTATGATGTATGAGGGCATCTTGTCGCGTGTTTAGTTGGGCCGAACTGCTTTGGAGTTCGGTCTTTAGTTTTACGGCATTTCGGCCGAATGGCTCATAGGCCTTTAGTTTTACGGCATTTCGGCCTAATGACCCATAGACCTTTAGTTTTACGGCATTTCGGCCTAATGGCAGTTTTACAGCATTTCGGCCTAATGGCCCATAGGCCTTTAGTTTTACGGCATTTCGGCCTTAATCGATCCCCTTTGTCGAGCCCGGCTTGTGCAATTTATTGCACTAATGATTACGATGCGCGCATTACCCATCCGATCCGCTCGTTGGGTTGAGTGGTGGTATGGCCTGGCTGAGCTTCACGATCGAGCTCGGCACTTATTTATTATATTTTTTACGTTGGCGGATGTGGTCTGACCGAGCTACGTGACTGAGCCCAGCTTATGTCGGCCGGGCCATCGTACTGAACCCGACCTGCACGAATTTATTACTTGGCTGAGCCTCGTGATCGGACTCGGCATTTATTTATTACTTTGGCGCGTTACCTGTCTGACTTGCTCGTTGAATCGGGCGACGGTCTGGCCTTGCTGAGCTTCGCGTTTGAGCTTGTTATTCATTTCTTACATTGGCGACTTTGGCCTTACCGGACTACTTTGCTGAGCCCGGCTCGTGCCGGCCAGGCCATCATACTGACCCGACCTGCACATAGTTACGTGGCAGCTTACCTGACCGGTCTCAAGTTCGGACTCGGTGGTATTATTGGCCTGACCGGGCTTCCTAGTTGACCCCGGCTAGTGCCGGTCGGGTCATCGTACTGATCCCGACCCGCACTTGGTTCCTTACATTAATTACGCCGCTTCGACTCGATCTAAGCCTAAGACGACCTAGCCTCTAAAAGAAAAAGGTAAATTACATTCTTGACCTAGCTCATCGAATAATCTGTACAATAACGTCACTTACTGAGTGAGAATAGCCTAGACCTATTGGTAGGACTTCTTCAGAAACGCCGAGTTTTATGGGTATTGATGGGTGCGTGTCGTCCAGGTGTTCAAGTTGGCAGGCCCCGTGTAGGAGGACGTCGTTGACTTGATATGAGAGTGGTTTGACATGGGATTTGACGTTATCTCTCGTTTCGTCTGTTACATGTTGTGTTTCTGAGCTCGGCTCATGGTGCTCGTCTGCGAAGTTGAGCTCTTTCCAGGGATTCGTCGCGCCAGCGAAGTGTCGATAGGCCTAGTGGAGCTAGGGCTCGTCGGCGGGAGAGATAATGGTATTGATTTGGTCGAAACGAAGGCAAGACGGCAGTGGGAGTAATAATTACGTTGGCCCGGCCGAGCAGAGACTTGTCGGCGGGTGAGATGTAGGTGCCGACCTTGCGAAGCGTAGGTATGACGACGGTAGAAGTAACAACGTCGGCCCGGTAGAGCAGGGGCTCGTCGACGGGCGAGGTATAGGTGCCGACCTGGCAAAGGCGTAGGTCTGGCGACGGTAGAAGTAACAACATTGGCCCGGTAGAGTAGGGGCTCGTCAGCGGGCAAGGTATAGGTGCTGACCTGGCAAAGCGTAATTCTGGCAGTTATAGAAGTGATAACGTGGACCCGGTAGAGCAGGGGCTCGTTGTCGGGTGAGTTATAGGTGCTGACCTAGCGAAGCGTAGGTCCGGCAGTTATAGAAGTGATAACGTTGGTCCGGTAGAGCAGGGGCCTGTCGGCGGGCGAGACGTAGGTGCCGACCTGGCAAAGCGTAGGTCTGGCGACGGTAGAAGTAACAACGTCGACCCGGTAGAGCAGGGGCTCGTCGCCGGGCGAGTTATAGGTGCCGACCTGGCGAAGCGTAGGTCCGGCAATTATAGAAGTGATAACGTTGGCCCGGTAGAGCAGGGGCTCGTCGGCGGGCGAGACGTAGGTGCCGACCTGGCAAAGCGTAGGTCTGGCAATGGTAGAAGTAACAACGTTGGCCCGATAGATCAGGGGCTCGTCGGCGGGCGAGACGTAGGTTCCGACCTGGCAAAGCGTAGGTCTGGCGACGGTCGAGGTAAGAACGTTGGCCCAGTAGAGCAGGGGTTCGTCGTCGAGGGAAATGTAGGTGCCGACCTGGCGAAGCGTAGGTCTGGCAGTTACAGAAGTGATAACGTCGACCCGGTAGAACAGGGGCTCGTCGCCGGGCGAGTTATAAGTAAAAAAAAATACGAATTGCTTGTATGAAATTGAAGAACAAAAAATAATTGAGAATAGGTGTATTTTATTACTTTGGAGAGAAATCTCCTTTTTTTGTTGTAGGGGGAGATGAAAAATGGGAAGAGAACTCCTTTCTCTTTCTTCTTTTCACATATATATACATGTTTCACTATTTTTGCAAGTGGACAATAGAATAAACAAAAAATGGTACATTATTTGACTACTGTGAGATTAATCACCGTGGGTCCCGTTTATGACCTTTGACAGCTTCGATTGACGTCTATCTGAGGCGGTTTCTGATTGATCGGTACCGAGAACCTGTTTGTACATTTATTTATTTCGTATTGTCGGCTCATTGATTATCTGACCGTACTTTATTTTATTTATTATTTATTAATCGGAGCCGAATTAGGTATCAACAAAATATTAAATCCATATTGTAAAAAAAAATCATATAATTTTATAACAATTCTACTACACTATCTAACAATATTCTTTTTTTATTATATAATAAAATAATAATTAAATATTATATGGTGAACAATAATAAGTAAAACTGTTATTTTCTCTTATATCAAGGGATAAATTTATATGGTAAAATTAAATTTTTATTAGTATAAATATTTTAGTGATAAAACATATTAATTATTTTACAAGCTAGCCCTAACATGCTCATATTTAATGTTTTAAAAGATGTAGAAAAAAACTTATAATAACTCTATTGTTTTTTAGACTTAAACGTTGATTAAAAGAGGTAAAAATTCCTAATGTTTTAGACTTAAACGTTGATTAACACCATAGATTGAGAGTCTATATTTAGTAAAATTCCTAATTGTAATAAAAAAAAATTAATTTTTGCTATATTTTAGAATATCTTTAAATTCATTATAAAAAAAAAAAGAAAAAAAACTACAATGAAAAAAGCAAGTCAGCTATATATCGATTTGTTGTACTCCTCAAATCACATTCACAATTTGGCTACAAGGAAAGGAAACTCATTTATTAAAATATTATTTTGTCAGTAGTCTTAAAGTAGTCAGTAGTCTTAATGTACAAGAGACTTTAAGACTCCATTTGAATATTATAAAACTTTTGTTGAACATTGTACAATTTTCTTGCGTATTATAAACTTTTATTAAATATTGCATCTTATAATATAATATTCTCCAAATAAATATATCCCGTGCTTCGCACGGGTCACGTACTATATATATCCCGTACATTTTTCTTTATTCATGTATATAATTATAAGTCTGGATAAATAGTCTTAAAATTGTGCACCCCATGCATCGCACGGGCTCTGTACTAGTTTTAATGAACAGCACTATTGATGTTTTCCCACATCAAAACTGTAAGAAAGTAGTACAGCTTTATATTGTTTCACATCTCTCTCTCATCAGAGTCCAAAACTTGACCGTTGGGCCGCACAACCCGGTTCTGATTTTCAGATTTTTAGAACATGTTTGTCTATAAGATTTTTTCAAAAAATTTCCAACATTTTAACTCAACCACTTTTTTTTTAACTCAACCACCTATCATCAATATTATCAATATAATTAAATAATATCAATCAATCATACACACCACATCAACCTTAATTCACTATTCATCCACTCACATTATTTAACTAACTATCCCATCAAATCATCTCTCTCATACTTTTACATAAAATCAATTTTAATTACTTTATTTTAAATATTATTTAATATACACACTAACACCTAACCATACCACATTTTTCAAAATTAACCAAACCAAACAAAAAAATCTAAATAAAACCAAAAATTTCCATAAATAAACATCCTCTAACTGATTCAAGCGGATTTAGTCTGGTTTTGGAATTACTCGTTAAAGTTCAGAATAATTTTTTTTATTTCTTTTTTTATAACTTTGTTCATTAAGAGCATCTTTAACAATTAAACCTCATTTTGCACTTTTCACTGTGTCACATCATCCAAAACCTCATTCTTACTCCTACATCTATAAACCTTCAATAACAATAAATCCTATAAACCTACTTTTTAATAGACCGTACATGTTTTTCACATATTTTTAATTAATATTATACTCTAATTTTTAATAATATTTTAGAAAAATGCTACATTACCAACCTAATGTACAACTAGGTTGACAGCACAAATGAAAACATTCACTTGTGTGTTTTTTTATTTTTATTTTTTTGAATATTTTCACTTGTGTTGTCAACTAGTTGTATACTGGGTTGACAATGTAGCAATACTCAATATTTTAACAATACAATTTAATTTTTTGGTTTTATTCAATTTAAATGTTTCATATAATTATCACATATACATAAATATAATAATTATATATATTATAACTAATATAATTATATGACATATATAATTATTATATAATTTTTATTCAATATAACAGACTAAATAACATGTTAATAATTAAAAAATAAATAACAAAACTAAATGTAATATTATTTTAAACATAGCAGTAAGTAATAAATATTTATTACAAATATTAAATTAAAAACACAAAAAAATGTCTTTCAAACAATAAACAAAAGAGAGGTGGTTTGGCCATGGTGGGCCACGTTAGATTTGCTTGGAGGCCAGGTGGTTTGGCAACTCCTTCACTCTTTGGGGAACGCGTGTAGTAAATGTTCTTTTATTGAATCGAGTGGTGAACTGTGTAAAACTCACCCCCTTATTCATATCTATGTATTTTATTTTGGTGTATTTTTATATTGAGGTTTAAGTGAGGTTTGGATTTGTAAACCACAAATCCCTCTTTTATAACAACAAAACCCATAAAGTGAGGTTTATAAACCTCTCATGAATCTGTTGTTAAAGATGCTCTAAGGCCGAGTTCATGTTAACATTGATAAACGAGCTACTCGTGATCTTGTTTATCGGCATGTGAACTAAAGAACTCGACTCGACTCGACTCGACTCAACTACTTGCGTAACTTGACCCCCATGCTCGTATATAGCTCAACTCTTTTACACCATTAACTATAGTGCTCTTTCTATAAAGCTCATGTACATAGTTATTATTGTATTAATACTATACACATGTGCTCAGGTATAACAAGAAAAAGAAGTGAACTAATTTATATTTTTATTGTAAATTTATATAAAAAATTGTATATATATATATATATATAATTGTTAACAATTTATTAAATAAAACTTAGTAAATTTTACCTAATAAATTTTATCTCATTAAACTTTAGGTCTTAATAAATGAGAAAAAAAAATAAAAGAATAATGGTGTATTGATGTGTAATTAAGTAGGAGGGCAATTTGGCAAATTTCTTAACACAAAAACCGTTATTATTATTATAATTATTATTATTATTATTATTATTATTATTATTATTATTATTATTAATTCTCTCTATCCCATTAATGATAATAATATTTTCTTGTACTTTTTTTGGTTATTGAAGACAAAATTCGTACATATTATATTAATTGAATACTAATTGTATTTTTATTGTATCATATAATCGCTATTATTAAAATCAGTAATTATATTTTACACAAAATAATATATGAAAGTTACATAAAAATAAAAAATTATATTGTACATTTTTTTTGTTCAAATTATTTATTCTAAAATTAATATTATATTTTTTATTTGATTAACCAATTGTTATTCAAATAAATTAATTTATCTTAATGTCATAGTAAAATTTCTTAAAAGCACATAAGCAATTTTTTATAATAAGTTTAATATTTTTCATTTAATTAATTGGTCATGATCCCTCAAAACTACAAAATACATTATTTATTACATTTTATGCAATCAATATAGTGATTCATCTGCAATCAAATCATTATGTACTATTTATTTTAACCAATGATTATAGTTTAAAATATAATGCTATTATCTAACTTATAATTTTAATATATATGCATACAAATAACTTATAATACTTTATTTATATATGTGCAAAAACACAATACCAAATACTACTAATGTATAATAAAGACCTAATATAGTATAATTATTTTAAAGCACCCAAGTTTCATATTTAATATGTCAAAAATTATAACTTTTCAATTATATATACTAGTACAATACCCGTGTAAATACACGGGTGTTGAATTAGGAAGGATATGTAAAAAATATTAATTTTTTTAAACTAAAATAATTTAATTTTATATATAACATTACTTTACATTTTAATTAAATTGTCAAATTATATTTTTTTAATCATAATAATTAAACACTTGTATATTAAATGTAAATGTCAACTTATATTGAATTTTTTTTACTTATATCATATAAAGTTATCGATATTATTTACTATTATTAAGTAAAAAAATAATATCTTAAATAAATAGAAATAATATGGTGATATGTATATGCATAAGTAAAGAATATGTTTGTTTAATATTAAGCAAAATAGATTAATTTTTTACTTAATTAGATATCTAATACATCAAGTGTCGTAACCGTCGTGCTTCACAGTTTTCTAATTTTATATGTAATTTTAGAATTTAGATATATATTTATTTATTTTTATTTTATTGATAACTTACTAATTAGATTTGAAATAAATATCATGTTTAAAAGAATACATACCAATTTCTATTACTTTCTAATATAATTTATAGTTTTATTTGATATCTTTTAATTTAGTTTGATAAATAAACTTAAATTTTATTTATAAGAATACATATTACTATTTTATATTATATATATATAATATAGATGTCAAATCAAAAATCGTTAAAAGATAGTTAATTTGATATATTATATGTTATAAAATCTTAAAATAAGAAGCAAAAATATTTATAATAACTAATGAAAACTAAATAAGAAAATAAAATATAATGTATGGTAATGTAGGAAAATGAATATAAAATAATTAATGGTAACTTATTGTAGAAGGAAAGAAGGAAAAATCAGTCATTGATATATTGTGTTAAAAAATATTAATTTATATCCAAGCCTAACTCCAAAGCATAATTTTTTTGCCAAATAGGATTCCAAAGCCTGAGAATTTACGCTGAAATTATATATAGAGGAGATTTGAAACAAAAGTTATCTACAACTTCATGACTCCCGAAGTTTTTCTGTATTGTAAACATGTTTTACATTTAAGAATCTATCCCTCATTTATAGTGCTTATGCAGTTCTATTATGGTTGTTAATTAGTTTATTTATATCTTTTACTGATGATTGGAGATGTGTTTTTTAGTATCATGTTCATGTCATCTAAAAATAAAATTATTTTTTATTTATTTCTTATATATCTGATCATGAATTGTTTATTTATCATGGTGAAATTTCATGGCTCACTTGGTAAATATATACCTTTTTGGTTTAATTGCTGTAAAATGGTTATTTCCTATTTTTTGTTAAATATATTTCCGTAACTTCCATTATTTTCGCCTATTGTGTATTTTCTGTCATTAAATTTCATATTTTAAAATTAAATTACTAAAAAATAATGAAATAAACTTTTCCAACAATTTAGTGAAAATAGAAATCTAAAATAGAATAATTTAAATGTGTACTTTAGCCAAGGTAGAAAAGCTCAACAAATGATGGTCCCTTTATTAAATATATTGAGAAATTTACTCCCCTTACCACTTCATTTCAACTTTTTCTAANTACGAGATGATATTTTTATTTGTGATATTACATTCTTAATTAGTTTTAAAAACTGATATATGTATTGCCTTGCATCTAATAATTATGGTACAAAATTCTCGGTGATCTTGTAAATCCCAATTTACCATCACCCGCTGCAATTGATGGTGTAATTCTCACACACTTTCACTTTCACTTTCACTTCGACCCAAAAGATATTATCACTCACACACACACACACAAGACGGCGACGACGACAACACCTGCATCGAAAAACCCTGTCAATGGCTCTAACGTCGATTTGAAGCCTCTGGCTGATGCAGACGACCCATTGAAGCAGACGCCGGCATCCTTCGGTGGAGGCGGCATCGAATCGAACGGTGAATATGTAGTTGTCCACGACGGTGTTGCTACTATCACTGATATCCAGAAGAAGATGAAGCGCGCGGAACGGTTCGACATGTTGGTGCAGATGACGGAGGAGGAAAAACATAGTTCCCGATTTGTGTATTATGTTTTATCCCATTTCTGAATTGTTTATATGTTGTTTATTTTATGTATAACTATACGATTAATATTAGACAACTGCCAGATCGTGTTTATCTGATGTATATATACAATATATCTAAACATATTTTTTGTGGTTATTAGGCAGTATATATACAGTATATCTGAATTTTTATATAGAAGGAGATTTCACAAAGAATAATTTTATCTGAATTTTTGTAAGGTTTGGAATGTTGGGGTTGTGAGGACTGTTCAAGGATTGTTGGAAGTAATTTTGAGGAAAAAAAGACATGAGAGATTGATAAAGGAGGGAGACGAGAGGGTTTTTTCTTCGTAGAGAGATAGAGATAGAGACAGAGAAACAATAGTCCTTATATTTGTGTCTGTTACGAGTAGAAGTAAAACTTGCGTGATACTTGGGTATCAATTTAAGATCTCGTATTATTGATAATTTTGTATTCTAAAAGTTTCAATTGATAAAACTTTACCTCTATCGTATATAGAGTAATGCTATTTAGCCAATTTGAATGACAACTTGGGTTACAACCTAAGTGTAAATACATTATCAATAAATTAAAAAATAATCCATTTACATTTGAGTTGTAACTCAAGTTGTAACCCAAGTGAGCTTTGTAGCATAACTCATCGTATATATGAAGATTTTATTTGGAGTAACCGTAGCTATGTAAATTACCCCTTAAATATTTCAGCCCAACAATAATTATTGAAAAGGTCAATCCACATACATGTCAACCCAATCACGTGCAAATAGCCCAACAAAACAGGTGTTCAAAATTGAGGAAATTGCATTCCCTACTTTAAGTTATGATATATATTACACTTGTGCATCTATTATAAGCTTATTTATAAATATACTAAAACATGCATAAAATATTGCATTTATACCTAAGAGAGGAATTATCAATATGTACCGGTTTCTAATGAATTATCCAGACAAATTAAATGCAGTGATATAATTAATTGAAATTAATTATTTACTTACCAAAAAAAAAAATGGGGAACCAATTTTGTTCTCTCTCTGAATGTGCGATTATTTCTCACTCTTTCCAAAACCACCACCGCCCCACGTTCACCTCTCTCAATTCAAAAAAACCCTTTTCAATGACAAAGACGAAACTACCAACTTCTGCTCGAAAAAAACGGATAAACGGTGCCTACGAAACACCACAAAATAGGTCGAGTGCCCGGCTTCGTAAAATCCATTCAAAAGCATAGTATATTATCAGTATATAACAGGACAAAGATACACAATTTTTTTATATACCATTGGGCAAACAGGTTATAATAAAATCTTCAGAAAACAAAAAACAACTATCGACACAACACAATTTTTTTATTTTTTTTGTGGTATATGTTCGGGAAAGAAAAAGGATTGCGCCTGTATCAATGATGATCGACGACCTGCGTTTTTTTTTTCGTCTGTATCAATGAATCTTGTGTTTTTCAAATTCAAATATGATTCTTTCCATCTTCAATCCGGAAATCGTGCGCTATAAACATGGGATAGGTTTGACAAATAGCTGTAACTGATTTTAGGCATGAATATAAATAATTCTTATCTATTAGGTATATACTCAATTAAATTGTTATGAATGGTAAGGTTGCAATTACTTCCAAATCGTGTAGGATGCTTAAAAATTTCCCTTCAAAATTTTGTTGTTTATGATCTTAAGTGGGCAGCTCATTTAAGGCCTACCCAAGATAAATCTTATAAAGAGAAAATTGCATAATCTACTACAGCATTCCATCTTTATTTCACACTTATAACCCTTAGTTATATATTTATTAGCAAAGTAACTAAAATTATACTATTTATTTGCATATATACTAGAAGTTCAATTTTAAAATATTTTAATATAATGAAGAAAGTTGTAGATTTAATGGATTGTTGGTTTGAATTGGTAATTCCCCTAATTAGGGAAATTTTAATTTTTTTGTAACTCCATGTTTACGTCAACATCAACTTCATCATCTTCCAACAATGGCAGACCTTCATTTGGCACATATGTTACTACTCCTCTTACTCTCCCGTCGTGCCCTATCTCATCGTCATCCTATTGGAAGATATCCTTACATTCCTCTGGATCCTACATCAGGCCTACAGGTAAATTTTGATTTGCGATCTTCGTAACCAGACATGGTGGCTACCAGATATGTTCCAAACTCGACTGGTCGGCGTGCGATCTTCGTACGGGAGGCCTATTCATATACGGCGACACCGAACTTATGAGCCGCTTTTTTTGGTAAATGCGGTTGTTTAAAAAAAAAAACGATAAACTCCAGGGACTGCGCGTCCCTCCCATTCTTCTTCCCAGCGGGGAGGTCAAGATGGAGATGTCGAAGGCGAGGCCTGAAGCTCGGGCTCGTGGAGATGTCAACAGTATATATTACGTGTACAGGTAGTATATGTTTTCGTCGCCCGTGCTTCGTGTGTTTCTCATTTGGTCCGTGCTTCAATTGTATTTATTCAATTGATAGGCTTCTGATTCTATGATTTTATCAGAATAATTTGACTTATATTTGGGATCGCCCTGCTTGTGATCCATGGAGGTCTTGAGTTTGCATTAGAGGTGTTTAATCGTTGTCCTTTACATTATGCATCTTGTTTTATTGATAGTGTGTTTTAGTGTTTGTTTCCCACACACCTATGCTATTATGAATAGTTTATGATATGTATATAATCCATAATTTTATTCTGGTTACGCTTACTATTTTTATGTTTTTTCCATTCATGAACCCATTTTTTTCAATTGATTGAGATTTTTTTCAAGCTACTGGTCTTTGTATTTGTATCATATATTCTACATATACTAAAATAATTTATTAAAATAATGATTATGATCAGTTTATGATATGTATATGACATCTTATATACTGAACAAAATTCAAATATCACAATTGTGGTTAGATAAAAATGCTATGCAAATAAAAAACCGCAACATCTACTGAATATATTGACTATAAACGCAATATACTGAACCAAAATTCAAGCATCACAATTGTGGTTAGATAAAGATTATATGTAAATAAAAAATCAAGTCATATACTGACTATACATGCAATATATACTACTCATTGAAAACATCCGAGAGCTAAAAATCCCACAATCTGCGCAATAAGTGGGAAGCAGTTACAATTTATTTGGTAACTGAAAATCCCATAATCTAGGGGAGGCGGTTACACTTTATTTGATAATTGAATCCCAACATTTACAATTAATTGGCATGGAATTCGTAAATATGCAAATAAAGTTTGCCCAATGGTAAAATTCTATTTTTTTTTTTTTCAAATCACATGGTATATATGAAAATTCACCATTATAAAATAATCATCTGTCACTTTTTGGCCCAAGACTTTGTAGCCATTACCGAATGTTCTTAAAGTTGGACTTTGGTTTAACTAGATACTAGTACGTAGCCCGTGCGATGCACAAGACAGAAGTATTAAATGAGTCATTTCCAGAGCTTGTCCGTTAAGTAGCTCGTGCGACTCACGGAAGATATTAAATGAGTGGACCATATGGCTTGTCTGTTGAGGCCTAAAAAATAATAGAGTTTGATCATCTATCTTTTAACATCTTTTCATCAACGTCATTTTTTTTTTCGGAACATTAAACCTGATTCTGGTAGCGCTAGCCCATAACTTAATTAATATATTATTTCGCTTACATGTTTATAATAATATAAATTTGATTTCATTATATATATTTATTCCTTGATATAAGAAAAATAACAATTTTACGTAATCCTGTTCCTCGTATAATACTCATATTATTTTATTATAAAATTTATTGTAATATAATGTCATTATTATTATTTATACAAATTATAGATGTGGTCTTCTTCTTCTTTTTGTTTTATGTAATTAAAATATTTAATGTATGTTCATATTATTTATTAATGTAATTAATTTAAATTATGTAATTCAATTTAAAGTAAAATATTTTATACACAACTCTAAACATTCTCTCCACTCAAAAAATTTTCCTCTCTCTTGCGCGAAACCTAATCCCCAAATCCATCCGCCCGTTTTTTCTCAATCTTCTCGTCGATCGGCCTTCCCCGGTGACTTCTATACTCGGCCAATGGTCGTCTTCAACTGCTCGCTCCACTCATGACTGGCACTTCTCCGTTGTTGTTGTGGATTGTCGGAGATGGGGAGTCGGACTTAGGTTGCAGATGGTTGTTCGATCTATGGTGCGGTTCCTGGTCGGAGGTTGGCCTGCGTTTCAATCGCCGGCAGGTCCTCGGTTGGAAGTCGTTGCCTTCTCGCTTTACCTCTGTCTGCGAACTGAGGGCCCCTCTCGAGTGGCATCGCCTTTTCCGGTGGAGCTTCGAGTGGAGTTTGACTTCCAGATGCCGGTGGTTTATGGTGGTAAGGTGAGATGTGTGGGTTTGATGTGGTGGTGTGGGACTTTGGCAGCGGCGTGGTGGGGCGGGCCTTTGGCTGAGTCCTACGTCGGTTTTGCCGGAGTTGAGGGAATGCGACTCTCTCTTCCTCCTCTGTCATCTAGTGGTGTTAGGCGGCGGGGATCTGGCTTTCCCGAGCTCGGCTAGTGGTGTTAGACGGGTTCGAGTGGGGCTGGGGGGAGGGTTGTTTCTCTTGAATGGAGACGGGCCGATTCGGGAATGTCTCGGGGATTGAGTTCACCTGCTGTATAGGCGTTCGTGCAGTTTCGGTAGCGATTCTCGGGCTCGAGGTTTTTGTTGTGTCGGTCGGTCACTGCTGGTTGAGCTTAGTTCAGACCACTGGGGAAGGGCTCCGTTTTATTTCTTGTTGTTTATTATGTTGTTTATTTGTTTTTGTGTTTGTGTTATTTGTGTTGATGTGGTTTATGTGTTTTTGGTTTGGGCCGTTGGCCCCGGTTCGACCTGAGTGTAGCCTTTATTCTCCTGTTGGGAGCTTACACTCAGGTATTACCCTGTTGGGGTCCTTTATGTATTGTTTTGTTGTGTTTCTAGGTTCAGTTGGTGTCGTAGTGTGCTCGTATTGCTAGTGTTGCTAGCTGGCATTCCGTCTAGGTTACATTGGTTATGGGTGTAACCTCTCATTTTCCCCGGCTTCGGGCTGTACTTTGCCTTTTGGTTTTTTTTATTAGAATTTTTATGCCGTTTGAAAAAAAAAAAAATTATAAAAACATTTTACAAAATATACACAAATGTTTTTTAGAATTTACTTTTTTATAATAAATAAACATTTTTGAAATTCTATGAAATTATTAAACATCCTTGATATAAATTCGAAATCATAATTGAATTCTATGCAATTAATAATTTCGTCCGATGTTATGGGAAACAAATCATTCGGAAATGTAACAAAATGATAAGGAATTTTAAAATTTAAATTTTAAATGAGACATGTTTTTACTTGAATTCTATGCAATTATTATTTTGTCCGATTTTATGGCAAACAATTCAATCAGGATATAATGTAACAAAATGATAAGAAATTTTAATATTTAAATTTAATTTGAAATGAGACATGTTTTTATTTAAAGTCTATCTTTCCGATTTTATTGCAAAACACGTTAATTAAGGATGAATAAATGCAAACCGGTTTTTTAGCAATAAAATAATAATACACTTGAAAAAATTGATGGAAATAGAATGCATTAATTATCTTTGACTTTTCTGTCTACTGTTTCTAGTAAATAGGATGACTTTTTATATAAGTATAGATTTGTAGAAAATCAATAAATCTAAAAGTATACGTATAAAAAGTAAAATAAAATTTAGAAATATTTCATATAATTTTGAAAAATTATCATAATTATAAGAAAATTAAAATTGGCATTAGTCGAAATAATATTTATTTACTATATTGTGTTTTTTGAGATAAGTGACATGTAATCAATGCATGAAGAGAAAGAGAATATTTTCTCAGCTTAACTTTCCATATCTTAATCATTCTCTTGTTATGTATTTGAAATTAATTATCTTCCTTTAGCTTGTAGAAAAAAAAATAGAGATATATTAGAAGATTTCATATATATTCTCTTTCCTTAGTGTTGATAGTATCTTACTATATTTTATTGTTTGTATTTAATTTTCTTCCTTCACATGTTGGAAGGAAGAGCAATGATAATTAAAGTAATAGATTCATTTGAGAGTTGAAAAACTTGAGGATGAGAGCTAGAAAAATGGAGCAAGAAAGGAACTAAATTGAGCAAGGGTTATTTCCAAAAGTTGGTAATGAAACAAGGAAAGAAAGTTCCACTATATTGAAAAAAAGTGAGGCACGATTATATCTGAATGATTTGGGTGATATTCGTGCATGGTGACTTACAAGACATGGAGATTTCATTTCCAAAGCTGAACGAAAAGACCGAGAAGGTTTGAAAACTCTCGATTTCTGATAAACCTGCGCACCTTGTATATGTTTTTTTATATAGTTTAGTTTCACAAGTTCTGGTCATAGAGCGAGTTATTCCATTATTCTTTGAGAGAGTTTAGGCTCCGTTTGTTTTGAGGGATTTACTGAGGGACTTGAAATCCATAAATTTCAAATTTACAAGTTCAAATGCTCATGCATGTTGGGATGATTATGGAAGTTGGAGGATTTCAAATTAATGCTACATGTTTTTTAGTCATTATTTTGAAGGATTTGAAATTTACTCAAACCTAATCATTTGAAAGCCACTGTTTGACGCCACGCCATCCGGGATCATTTAGGTTCATCACCACCACGAGTCAACACCATCGGTGCGAGCTAGATAATTTATTTATAATATTTTAAACACATCTATTCAAGGAGTGTGCAAGTAAAAAAAAATATATTTAAATTTTTTTTAAATCAAGCGATTTCAAATCACTCAAAACAAACAGAGCCTTAGAGTTTTTATCATGGAGAACTCGTGAGTCTTATTTAGATGTTAGAAAGCAGTCAAATTTCAGCATGTTGGTACATCTGGTATTCGAGCTGTTTGTTTGTTTTTCTACTTGGTGCTTGAGGACGAGCATCTTCATACTACTTGGAGGGATCCATATGTGTGCTTAAGTCCATACTGTGGCCAAAAGAGTAGTTAGGTAGGTAGGATACAAAGCAGCTTAGATAGAGGGAGTCTAGGCGAGTAATTATTATTTATTTCGAAACGATAGATGTATATATCACTCAAATAGAAAGTTGTTACAAATCGTCAGGCTAAATAGCTCGGATAAATGATCCCTGAGGGATGAATTAAGCACCACTAGGTGTTCTAAAAAAAACAAAAAATCCAATATGAAGTACAAACATTGGCAGACTTAAGTATCTGGAACCAAATGTTTGTGCCTTCATATCAGGGCCTAGCAACTAAGGGCCTAGTAGGGCTTCTAATCAGTAATCAAACAACAACAAAATCAACAAACAATTTAATCAAAAGCTATACAGATGGTAGAACCACAAACAGAAAAAGCTAAGTCATGGCCAGAGGGTTGCTGAATTCTTGCCAGTCCCTTAGAATTGCATCCACAATTGACTTGGAATGTCTCCAAGTCTTTCTGAATACCCAAAGATTTCTAGCCTTCCAAATCCACCACAGGATATATGTGGAAAGTTGTATTCTGTGCTCTGAGGTGGGGCTTTTATTGAGAGTGCAGATCTTCATCCACCAAGCTTTGAAGTTGTCAGTTTCATTGCTTAGGCCATCCCATGATAGAGGTGACAATTTCCATATTTCTTGGGCTCTAGGGCATGTGAAGAATAAATGTTCAATGGTCTCTGTCATTTCTCCACATCTGCTACACATCGTGTCCACATCCATTCTTTTCTTCACTAGGTTGCTGTTTACAGGTAAGGCATTTTGCAGAATTCTCCAGAGGAAGTGTTTAATTTTGCCCTTGATTTTAAGATTCCAGCTTCTTTTCCTAGTGAGAGAGAGGAGTTTGTGATTTTGCTTCCTTCTGGCAGGTCAGGTTTTTCCATTTTTCAGTAGCCAGCAGTAGCCAGCATTGAATAAGATGAGGAGTCAGAGAATTTCCCATTTGCATTTCCAACCCATATGAGCCTGTCAGGTTTGGAAGGGTCCATTATTGTTGAGAATGGCAGTCACTTATGCTTGGCTAAAGAGAGTTTTCAACAGGTTTACATTCCAATGCCTACCAGTACAGTCCATAAGTTCTTTCACCCACACATAGCCTCTGTGCAGTTCATTGGTGCATTTTGGTCTGAATTGTGGGATAGATGGGATCCACGGATACTCCCATATTTTGATTAATGCTCCATCATTGACTGCATATTTGAAGCTTTCAGTGAAGTTGTCTTTAACTTGGAGCCAACTTTGCCAGAGCCATGAGCTATTGTGTTTCTTTTTCACTGTGAATATGTTCTCCTTTGAGAAGTATATGCTTTTTAGGACTTTGCTAACCAGTAGGTTGGGTTTTGTGAGTGTTCTCTAGACCTGCTTAATGATGAGGGCTTTATTGAACAAGTGGATGTCTTTGAAGTTCAGTCCTCCTTTTTCCTTTGGCAGGGTGAGAAAGTTCCATATCTTCCAATGAATTCTTTTGGGCTGCTCTGCCCCATTTTTCCACCAGAAGTCTGCAAGGGTTTGAGTGATTTTGAGACAGAGGGTCTTTGGTATGAGGATGGTGGACATGGCATAAACTGGCATTGCTTGGAGTACTGCTGTCAGTAAGACTTCCTTACCTGCAAGGGAGAGAAAATTGTTTTTCCAGTTGTATATTCTTTTTTTAACACACTCCAGGATATAAGAGAAGGTTTCTACTTTGGACTTCCCCAAGCCTAGGGGTAATCCTAAGTATCTAGTTGAAGTTTGAGTTTGTATTCCATGGAGTATTTGGCTGATGGCAAGTTTTGAGGTTGAGGGAGTGTTTTTACTGAAAATGATAGAGGATTTTTGGAGGTTGATTTTTTGGCCTGTGATTTGGTTGTAGTTGTGCAGGATTTGCAGGATGAGTGTGGCTTGGTGAGGATCAGGCTGAGTGAAGAGGAGAGTGTCATCTGCAAATAGTAAATGGGTTAAGAGAGGCCCATTTTTACACAGCTTCATTCCTTGGTAGTTGCCCCTGTCAGCCTCTTTAGAAAGAATTTCTGAGATGACAATAAAGATATAAGGGGACAGTGGTTCCCCTTGTCTTATACCTCTAATGGGAACAACATATCCTTTAGCTTCCCCGTTGACATTAAAAGAGTAGGAAGGAGAGGTGATGCAAGCTATTAACCATTTCACAAATGAAACATGGAAACCTAGTTTAAGCAAGCTAAGCTCAATACTTGACCACTCAACTCTATCAAAAAGCTTTACTCATGTCAAGTTTGATGCCCATGAAGCTAGTTTCGCCTTTTGAGTGCTTATTAAGGAAGTGAAGAGCTTCATGGGCTACTATGACATTATCAAGAATCTGCCTATCTTCCACAAAAGTTGATTGAGTTTCAGTGATGCACATGGAATGTATGGTTTCATTCTAGCAGCAAGAATTTAGCAATGATTTTATAAGTGACTCCACAAAGACTGATGGGCCTAAATTGAGCTATTTTATCTGGCCTTTGAATTTTGGGAATTAATTTTACCAAAGTGTGGTTTAAGCTAAGCAATTGACCAGACTTAAAGAAGCTAGTAACAAGATTAAAGAAATCAACCTGAATAATGTCCCAAAAAGATTGAAAAAAAGCTGAAGTCATGCCATCCATACCTAGAGCTTTGTTAGGATTGATATTGAACAGAGCATCTTTGACTTCTGCTAGATCAACTTTGGCCAAGAGGTTTTGATTCATCTCTTCAGTGATAACAGTAGGCAGTTCAAAGAGTGTCAGTTCAAAGAGTGTCAGTGGAGTTTGTGGCCATCTCAGAGGTAAACAGTTGCTTGTAGAAATTTTCAATACACTGAGTGATTTCTGAAGTGGTTACACAGATGGAGTTGTCCTCATTGATTAACCTAGTCAGCGAGTTGGTTTTCCTTATTTGCAGTGTGCTAGCATGGAAGTATTTGGAATTTTGGTCACCTTAAGATAACCATTTAACCCTTGACTTTTGGTGCCAAAATCTTTCCTCCCCTTTGTTATGACAATCAATTTGCTGCTATATTGAGTCCCAGAGTGCCCAATCTATAAGACCTCCTTGCCATCTAAGGGATTCAAGCTGCCTGTTGAGGATCTCAAGTTTTTGCTCATTTTCTGATCTGAACCCTTTGATCCATTTGAGAAGATCCACTCTAGTTTGTTTGATTTTGGACATGAATCTGAACATGGGGGTTCCTGTCTGCTCTGAGTTCCATGCTTTTTCAACAGTTTCTTTGATTCCACATTTGGTTAGCCAATTTTTGTTGAAGTACAATATTTTCTTGAATGTGGAGGTTTCTGGGTTGAGGTTGAGAGTGAGTAGGCAGTGGTCTGAGGAGCTCCTGAATGTAGAAGAGACTGAAGCATTGGGGTATTGTGAGAAAAATTAAAGGTTGCCAAAGATTTTGTCCAATTTTTCTTGAACATAACCTTCTCCAGTTCTATTGTTTCCCCATGTGTATGGCAGTCCTCTCATTGTAAATTCTTGCATCCCCATGTCACTGATAAAATCCTTAAATGGTCTGTAAGAGGATTCTGGCTTAACTATTCCTCCTTGTTTTTTAGATGAGCAGATGATATCATTCCAGTCACCTCCTAAAAACCAGGTGTCCCCCCATTGTTGTTTATCTTCAAGCAGCACTTGCCATTGCTCAGCCCTTGTTCTACTATCAGTGCTAAGGTACACAAAGATCCCCCAGCAGGCTTTGTTTAATTTATCATCCCAGAATTGTACTTGAATATAGAATTGATGAGCTTTGATTTGCAAAATGTGGAGTGAATGATTCCAAATACACAAAAGGCCTCCACTTTTGCCAATAGGTTCCACAGAAAACCAAGAGTTATTAACACCTAGGGTTCTACATACTATATTTATAAAAGATGATTTTTTCTTTTTGGTTTCAGATAAGAAAACCAAAACTGGGTGGTGGAGTTTCCATACCTCATTTAGTTGGGGAATTGTAGAGGGCCCACCTAGCCATCTACAATTCCACATGATGACCTTCATTGATCCAGGTGGGGCTGGCCTCCATCACCTCATTAGTTGTTCCCTTGAGCTTTTTGGATAAATGATCCTCTGGATTGTGCTGAGAGAAAGGGGGGTTTGGTGGCAAGTCAGTTATGTTCAGTTGTCTTTTGCCCCTTAATGATCTGGGTTCTGATTTAGTTGAGGTTTGGTTTGAGGGTGTTGGTGGTATTCTTTTCCAGGTTTTTAGGGTTTTAGATTGAGTTGGGGATGTGGTTTGGGGTGGGCTTGAAGGTTGAGAGTTGAGAGTAATAGGGTTTTGGTGAGGGATAGAGGGTACTTGGGTTTTTTGGTTAAGTGGTTCTGTTTCCATAAGTGTGGGTTGTGATTGAGAGGTAATTGGTGGAAGTTGGCATTTCAGCTGGGGTTCAATGGGTACTGATTGAGTGTTGTTCAAAGGGGGTTTAGTTTCAGAGCGTTTGGTACAGGAAGTAGTGGTTGTGATTTGGGTGCAGGTGTTAGATGTGTTCTGAGGATTTGATGGGTTTGATATAGGGTTCAGGCTTGTGACTGGGTTTTGAGTATTGGTAAGAATGAGGGAGTGGGTATTGCTGGCTTCTACCTGCTATTTGTCACTAGTGTTGGAGTTGTTGGTAGGAGAATCTGTGTTGCTTGCCCAGTTATAATAATTGGATGGAGATGGGTTGTCCTGGGCACGAATCCAATCACCAAAAAGCCCTTTAGATAGAACATCTGCAGCAATATCCTTGGCTCTGTTATCACACGCTCTGTCTAAATGTTCGATAATGCCGCAGTAGTAGCAGACATTTGGTAATCTTTCATATTTGAGTTCAATTGGTATTATCTTCTCTCCTAACTGGATATTGGCATATCTTCTCTCCTCCTTACGGGATTACCACGTCCTTGACTTGTATGAAAGCTGTACCAATTTTCAGCCCGACCTCTTCTGATATCCAGTTTACTGGTATATTCCAATCTTGGATCCAAGTGACAAATTGTGAGAAGAATTTGTGTTCCGCTGTAAGGTCTTCTTCCCACTCTGATAAGATAAGAGGTTGTCCTTCAAAGTTCCTGCTCACCCCTTTGGCCACCTTATTTTTGTCTTCTATATCTTCAAAAAGAAACTGGAAGTAATTTGGGCTTAATTCTTTCACTGTGGCAGAAGCCCTAATTTGCCAGAAGATCCCTACAGTTCTTCTGAGACCAGCGAGATGTGCTCTCTGCTGTCCTACAATTTTGCCGAATAAACTTTTTTTACACTCGTCTGCACTGTTTTCAATGTCTTTCTGTTCGATACCAATGATATTCGCTTCCTTGTCGGAGAGTTGGAAATTGCCAAGTTTGTTCAGTAATTCTTCTTCATTAAATCAAAAACCCTTGGCGAGAGAGACTAGATGAAGATGCGATGATGTTCCATAGCAATCCCGAGGCAAAGGAAAACCCTAGGACAAATAAAAAAAACAAGGAGGACAACGGAAAAGCAAAAGCGTGAGTAATAAGAGATGGTAATACTGATTAATAGAGTGGAATACCTACTAAGTTAAGTTCCATAAGGAAGGATTAATTAGCTTGCATTCGAAGGGATACTGCTTTGAGGAAGAGGAATATCGGCTCCCATGGAAGAGAAGAATCTTTTTTACCATAGTCTATCCAGAAAGTGGCAATTTTTGGATGAAACTACCGAGTAATTCCTATTTATAATTGTTAATTAATTAAGATTTTTTTTCAAAATATCATTACTGAATGACTTATGTGCCCTTAGTTAAAAGAATATATTTTTGAAAATAAATAAAATTCTAAATAAAAAATATTATTCTTTTAAAAGAAAAACTAGTACATAGCCCGTGCGATGCACGGGGCTATAATTATAAATTGTTTGTATAAAAACAATGAAATATTGATGAGTATAAAAATAAATATTAATATTTTTTTTATGATATATAATAATGTAATATATCATTTATATGTTTATTTCACTCGTTATAAAATAATTGTCATTTTAGAGTTCTTGTTTATAATTAAGGATAATAAAAAATTAACATATTTAATCATAATCAATAAATATTACTCACAAAATCTCTCTCTCTCTCTCTCTCTCTCTCTCTCTCTATATATATATATATATATATCTTCTCTTGCCAATACCTTATTACAATATATTATGTCGATTTCTAAATAAGTAATGGTAAAATTGAAAAGTTGTGTCAAATATTATATAACCAACAATTAATTAAAAATTAATATTATATTATTATTCTGAAGTTAAAAAATTATTAATTTTTAATTACGTCAATATTTTTTTATTTCTCTTTTTACTTATAATAATGTATATCATTAACTGATCCAAGAGATTTGTTATTGATGTTGATATTCTTTTTTTTCCCTAAACGATAAAGATATTATATAACTAAAAACCGCACAAAGTGCGAAGAAAAAACAGCCAAAAGCTGAAAGATACAACCAAAGGCTGAAATGACTGTGAGGATGAATCCGAAAATCACCTAGAACCAACCTAGCAACGTTAGGAAAACAAACTCACGACAACACAAAAACTACTACTAACTCCCAAATAGGAGACTAAACGACCCCAATAAAGTAATATCATTATTCATGTTAATATATCAATTCTATTGTAATATTGTGGTAGTTATATCAATAAGATTTTTACAATTGATTTTTAAATTTATTTGTACTTATATTTTGCAATGTTCTCACGCAAATTTTGGTATATATGGTTGTATACCCAACAAAGCAGTAGAACACATGATTTATTATTGAGGATAAAGATTGTTTAGTTATTAAAGATAGATGGTCAATTTTTTTTTGATATTGTGAAAAATTGCGTTTACAACTGTTAAACAACTGAATCGATAGAGGATAAATCAAAGGATTTCAAAATAATCCTCTTGATTAAATGATTTTTGAAGATGGTATACAATTAGTTGCCAAATGATTAAGAAATCGTTGTGATTTGTTATTAATGTTGATAAATAAGATTATATTTAAACGTTGCGATAAATATCATTATGAAATTTCAACAACTGATTCTCAATTTTTCTTTTGTAATTATATTTGCAATTTTATCATGCATATGAAATATTATTTTCTAGCAAAACGTATTCAATAGATGCGAGATCAATGGAGGGGTTGTCTATATAGGTAATAATAATGTCTGTAAGACAAACGGGATAGGTTCAATCCGTTTTTTAAATCGCGACGAATCCACCAGAGTTTTGACGAACGTTGTATGGTTGGTTACCAAAAGAATAATAAATTCCAGTGATTCGTAATTAATACGAAGAATCGGATTTTTATTGCGATAATTATCACAAATCATTTCAAAATTGATACCACTTTATTTATGTAGAACGTCATTCTATTAACCTAATTACATGGTTTACAACATTGATAGCACTTTATTTATATAGAAAGTCGTTCTATTAACCTAATTACACGATTTACAACATGCAGGTATAATTTGATTTTTATTTTATTATTTATAAATATTAAAATAATTCTATTAACCTAATTACACGATTTACAACATGTATACTATTTACAACATGTAAGTATAATTTGATTTTTATTTTATTATTTATAAATATTAAAATAATTTTAACAAATTCACAATCACGTGAAGAAAGGATCTCATGTAAAATTTGAAATTCAATTAGAATTTCTATTATAACATTAAAAAATTGATTTAGATTTCTAGCTGGATTTCCAAACTAATGTGTGGACCATAAATGATTTTAAATCTTTAAATCCAATTTTTTATGCAAGTGATCACAAAATAAGATTTTATATTTAACTAAATTTGTGATAGATGTTGGCTGAAAATAATTTAGTTAATCCATAGATAGATGTTGGAATAAGATTTTATGTTTAACTAAATTCCGTGTTGAAAGAATGATCGAGTGTTTGTGATATTCGAATTTTTGTGATTCCACATTTCAAATATCTCTTCAATATCGGTAAGATAACTATCAGTTTTGCTATGAAGGCAACAGTTGACTCCGTAGTGGAGTCAACCTTCTATATACAACAAATAAACCTACCATATTAATAAAATTATATTAGTGTTATTCAAGTAATCAAAGAATATGGTAGGTTAATTTGTTGTATATGGAAGGTTGAATCCCTTATGGAGCCAACTGTTGGCTTCATAGCAAAACCGAGATAACTATTGTTAGAATAATTGGAGATTCTTGAATATCTACAAATCTTGTAAATCCAGTAACTACTGATATCACAATGATTTAATCACTTAATATTGTTGCATTATGCTAATGACAAAACGGGTAGAAAAATGAATTACTTTATTGATTTTTTATGATATTAAGATCTATTAAAATAAATGAAATATTATTTCTTAAAATGAAAAAATAAATCTACAAATCTATCTTTAATATTGACAATTAAATTTGTTCTACTAATCTAATTTGCGTGTTTGAAATTTGGCTGATTAAAAAAAAAATTGTAATGTTTACAAAATGGTTGATATCTATCACAATTTTCACCGATTTGTTACTTTATATGCAATGTTAATGGATTCACGTGACATTACAAAATTTAATTTTAGTTTATAGTTAACAAAATACTTCTTTCATAATATGTATCATTCGAATATTGGGGATTCTTTATATCAAATATATCATTATTTTTGCATAAGATATTTATCAAGTATTTATTTTTCTAAATGTATATTTAAAGTTAAAATCATTGCTCTAAGATCTGTATAAAAACGTTGACATTGTATAAAAAAATATAGATTATTATTTGTTCAAATTTTTGTGTGAAATTATTGGTTCAGATTTTGTGTGCAGATCGCCTTATTGTATAAAGAATATAGATTATTATTGGTTCAAATTTTTGTGTGGAAATCACCTCCCAAACAGCCTAGTCTTTCCTAGAAAAAAAGATGTGTAATTGGTATATAAAAGTGATTTGAATATATTAAAAAAATAATAACGGATTTTCACTTAATTATCACACGTGATTTTCAACAAATTACCTAGATTAGTAAGTCAAACATTTGACTCATTCATTTTAGCTTTCCATAAATGAATTTACCACCAAAGATCTATATAAATACGTTGACATTGTATAAAAAATATAGATTATTATTTGTTCAGATTTTTGTGTGAAATTATTGGTTCAGATTTTGTGTGCAGATCGCCTTATTGTATAAAGAATATAGATTATTATTGGTTCAAATTTTTGTGTGAAAATCACCTCCCAAACAGTCTGGTCTTTCCTGAAAAAAAAAAAGATGTGTAATTGGTATATAAAAGTGATTTGAATATATTAAAAAAATAATAACGGATTTCCACTTAATTATCACACGTAATTTTAAACAAATTATCTAGATTAGTAAGTCAAACATTTGACTCATTTATTTTAACTTTCCATAAATGAATTTACCATCAACCTTTTTCAATATACTAGTAAAGTCCCCGTGCGATGCACGGGGGTTTATTATTTCCGTCCCTTTTATAAATCAATGTTCAGTTAAAATTCAAAGTACTTACTAAAGGAAATATCATGCCATTAATAATAAATAAATTAATAAATACAATGATAATAAAATCTATATATTATTGAACACTTCCTTATATACAACGTGCATGGTTTGATTCTTTGGCACGTCATCGTCGCCACAAATTAGGACTTTCAAACCCGTTTCTGTTCGTGACAGGGGAGACAACAACATACAATTGACCATGACTAAACACTGGTTTCTTAAGAAATAAGCCCACATGCGATAATGATTGTTCCTGGCTCTTATTTGTAGTCATGGCGTAAGAAAACATAATGGGAAACAACCAATCCAATAACATCTACAAAAATATAAGAAAATGCATCATATTGAAATGTATAACATATGAAATAGTTTATTACAGATTTTAAATTAAAAAAAATCGAAATAAGAAATAAACAAAAAAATTATAACGTACCAAATAACATGACTTCATCAATGTTACGAAGATCCATTAAAGTTAGAAATAGGAAAATCACCCCTCCATTTGATAAATCGCCCCTCCATTTGATAATCTTGGTTTGGCCATTGATAATGATCCTCCTTTTTCCTCTCGTCGATTTATGTATACCAATATTGTTTTCCACTTGATAATTTGTCAAGATATAAGCGTCACCTTCTTCAATATCACCGATGATTTTTTGGATATTGACAAGTCGAATTATGACAGTAATTTGACCTCCCTAAAACATTGCATAATGAATAATTCAATAAATAAATTATAAAAGATGTTGCATAAAATGATGCATTTAAATAATACTAAAAGAATATATTACCTCAAAATCATGAAAGATAATCTCAAGAACATTTCGGTAATTGCGTACGCCTTCAACTCGTTGGAACATCCTAATTATGCGTAGCTTGATTGGTGGCTTATTGGATCTTTTGATATCCTTGATGACTCCAAAATCCGAAGCCATTTTCAATGGTGATGTAAAAGCTTGTAGAAAAAATTGTTTTGTGGGATATATTGGATGTCGAATACTTTTTGTTCAACGTTGGTGATGTTTATATAGTCATGTGTATGTGCCATATGTCTGGGAAATAAAAAAAATATTTACGTAAGGTATTTAATATGATCTGATCCAATTTTTTTTATTATGATTATGATTGACTTCTAAAAATATGTGGTATCGGTTTTGTTGAAAAAAAAAATGTGGAACGTGATTCACTTGTGAGGGACGAACGAATATTTAGAAGATTATGTAGCCAAAAATAATGGAGTTTGTTACAACGAAATTTGGTAAGACTTTTTTAATAGATTGAAAAATAATATTTTTATTTTGATATTTCCCTATTTATTTGGGCAAATCCAAAACTTTAATTTACGAAATTATAATCTTTAATTTGTTGAAACGTGTAAAATTTTCTAAGATAACTTCTATAAAACAAAAGTGATCAAATCATAATTGATTTTTATGCCTCAATATTCCAAATCAAACCTTACAAATATGGTATGATTATTTACTATTAATATTTTATTTTTTCAAACGTCTGATTCTCTTAGGTTTATATGAAACAAAGTTCAATCAAATAAAAATTAATTTTTATGCCCACACTAAAACTTTATCAATATGATATATTTATTTATTTTATTTTTTTTTTCAAATCCACAACTCAAATTTTTGAGAGAGAGAAAAAAAAAAGGAAACAAAAATCTTATCAAACCTTATCAAATTTTCGAGAGAAGAAAAAAAAACAAAAAAAAATTGGAAACAAAATCTTATCAAACCCTATCAATAATGAAGACACGTGTTTTCATGAAAAGCTAACAAAATCTCGTGGTTACCAAAATCCTATCAAATTAGTTAACAAAATCCCATTAAATTGGTTAACAATATTGGAACGCATTTTGTTAGGAAAGATTTACGTAAATTATCTATCTAATTAATATCATATTAACGTGTGTGCCCAGTGATATTAATTTAGTATACATTCCATTATCTCGGAATAATTTTTTGTTTGATTTACAACATTAATTTGAATGGAAAAAAATCCGTAATTGTTGAGATATCTCAATTCAAAATCTCAATTTTTTGACATAATAATCTTCAAATTTGTTACCAATAAAAATAGATTCCTGTGGGATTAATATTTAAAATGAATTAAATTTTGGTATAAGAATTCCAAATTTGTTACCATAAGAATCTTCAATTTGTTACCATAACAAACCCATAAAAATATCCTATGGATTGGAATTTATCAATATTTGATATAACATCCATTATTCAAGGAATAATTTTTTGTTTGATTTACAACATGAATTTGAAGGGGAAAAAATCCGAAATTGTTAGGATATCTCAATTCAAAATCTCAATTTTTTGTCATAAGAATCTCAAATTTGTTAACATAAGAATCCCATAGAAATCTCTTATGGGATTGGAGTTTATCAATAATTGGTATAATATCCATTATTTTTGGAATAATTTTTTGTTTGATTTACAACATTAATTTGAATGGAAAAAAATCCGTAATTGTTGGAATATCTCAATTCAAAATCTCAATTTTTTGGCATAACAATCTTCAAATTTGTTACCAATAAAAGTAGATTCCTATGGATTAACATTTAAAATGAATTAAATTTTGGTATAGGAATTTCTAAATTTGTTAACATAAAAATCTCCAATTTTTATGCGGATATCTCAATTAAATTTGTTACCATAAAAATCTCCAAATTTGTTACCATAAAAATCTCAATTTTTTTGGTACATGTGTTTTTTTCGAAATTTCCACTAATAGTAAGTCAAACTTATTTTTTTTAGTCAAACTTACTATAAAAGTATTTTTCCAACAACCTCTTTATATTACTATAGATATAGATTACACAAAATATTCGTAACTAATAATTTACAGTATGATGAAATATCACCAAAATATTATTTAAAATAGTTAAATTCATCATTTTCCTTCTTGAAAACTGTTATTCTTCGTTCGCCATTTGCCGCCACCGAATTTTTAAAATTCTGCATTGTAATTTGTTAGAGTAGTACATGATATCCAACAGTAGAATTTCATGATAAATATATTATTGGAAAACTCATTTCTTGAACAATCTAAAAGTATCTTATGATCGTCAATATGAGCTCCCAATCCCCGACAATAAGCGGTGAAGTTTTCAGATTTTTTGTAATGCTTGGCGCCGGCGAGTTTGAAACTTCATTGGTGATTTGATTGTCCAAATTTTGTGGATGAGCTCTTATTTTAATCTTCTTTTCGTGGGAAATAATAATCCTTCTATCACTTTTATACCTGAATTCTTATTTTTGCTAATTGGAGTTACATTTTCTTCATTTCTTTTTTTATTATTTTTTTTTTTTTGAAATTTTATTCAGTTATCGTAGATCCCCAATTTCTCTCTCGCGACGAAACCCCAATTTCTCTTGCAGGTTCTATTCTTTACGGCGAATCCTCCTTCCTCGACGACCGGAAAGCTCGGGTAGTGGTCGTCAGCCACCGTTCGCTCCTCCCCTGGCGATGCGCGCCCCTTTTGCTGCTTCAAATGGCCGTTGACGGAGCGTCAAGTTCGCGGTTGCAGATGGAGCTCAGGACAGCGGTGGCGCACCTCGAGGTCAAAGTAAGGCCGGCGATTGGAATCTCCTTTCAGTCACCGGAGGTGCTGAGATTTGTGACGGTTAGCTCTGTTTTCTGCCTTTTGTCCACGATTGCAGGTATTAATGCTTTCCGACGGCACTTCACTTTTCTACTGGAGCCCGCTGCTTGTCTTTGGCTGTCCGTGGTGGTGACGGGTGGAGTGCGAGTCATTGGGAGGGGCGGGACTCTGATTTCCGTGGCGTTCCTTGTTGCGGCGGTCGGGGGGAGGGTCGTTTCCTCTTGCTCAATCCTCCGTTTGCCTAGTGGTGTTAGGCGGCGGGGGAGGTTCCATCGACCTCGTCTATGTTAGAAGAGTTCGGAGGGAATCGGAGTGATGGATTATGAGCTCTCTCAGTTTTCGATGGGTCGATTCGGGGACTGGTTCGGGGTGAGGGTTCTGCTGCTGTATAGGCTTGATTGCAGTTTCGGTAGTAGTTTCTTGGCCTGGATTGGTCTTGTGTTGATCGTTCACTGCTGGTTCGGGCTAGCTCGTTCGCTGAGGGAGGACTGTTAGATTTATTTTAGTTAATTTATGTTATTATTTTTGTGTTTTTGTTTTGTGTGTCTGTATCTGTGTTGCGAGTGTATTGTGTTTTTGGTTTGAGTCGTTGGCCCCTGTGAGCCCGAGTGTCAAACTTATTATCCTGTTGGGATCCAACACTCGGGTATTACCTTGTAGTTTGTTTTAGTTGTTTGTGTTGTTAGTTAGTTTAGTTTTGAGTGTTTTTTATTCTAGCGTTGGTAGCCGGGATTCTAGGCAGTCTTCTGACCTGTCCTCCCACTTTTTCAGCTGTTGGCTGTTGTGTATTCACACATTTGTACATTTTGATTTATAATATTATCTATCGTTTTGGGAAAAAAAAATAAAAAAAAAAAACATTCAGTCATCGTGGTCCATTTTGCAATTTCTGCCGGCTTTAATCTTTTTCAGGCATATTTTCATGTTCCAAATAATTTTGTATTTTATTTATTATTTATTTTAAACTTAATACGGGTTATATTATAGTAACGGTGTACTGGCGTATCCATATGAATTCATCTCTTTTTAGTATCAAACAGATAACATGAGTACAAATTCATTTTTCTCTTTCACCTTTGTACTTTGAGAAGTGAATGGGATTTAATGGTTCATAAAGGGTTGCCTCTTTAATGGTTCATACAGATTATATGATTAAATAATTTTTTAACTCGACATCTAACTTAAATTTAACTCAATTCAGTTCTCTTCAATATTATCAATGTAATTAAATAATATCAATCAAACATCATAATTTATCACATCAACTTTAATTCGGTATTATCCACTCTCATAATTTTAACAAGCAGTCACTTTGAATCAACTCTCTCATACATTTACCTCAATCAGCTCTAATCCTTACATTTAAATAATTTAATACAGACTCAAAATCAAGCTCAATTAAAATTTTCAAAATTATATTTAGTTATCTAACAAATCCAAAACCAAAATAACTTATATTCAATCACCGACTCAATGTTGTACAAGAACAAAGTATGTCTATATAATATGATTGCCCTAACAGTATCATGAGATTGCCCTAACAGTATTAGGGCGATTGGGTACGCATAACGTCAAGTAAATAGGGTTAAAAAAATTTTGTCATCTGAACTTTAACGATTTTTGCGCATCACCATATAAACTATTTTTTTCAACAAACCACCACCTGAACTATACGGGTTTGTCAAATTGCCCTATAAATCGGAAAAAAAGTGGTTTGACTACAAAAAGCTGATTTTTAAGGGCATTTTAAGAATTTCATATATATTTAAAAAATAGAAGGAAAATGAAGGGAGTTGACTGTAGAAAATTCTTCTCTTTTTTTTTCTGCTCATCTTCAATGGCTTCCTCCCGTCGTTACCTCTCTCATTCCGATCCTCCGATCCATGATCCACAATCCTCGAAAGCAAAAATAAGAAATAAAAAAACAGTTTTTGAGCCACGAGGTCCGGACCCCCCGGCTCGTGGTGCTGCACGGGGCCCACATCATTTGTCCTGGCGAGGTGGCTGAGCTTTCCTCCACCGGGAAGACTGCTTGGGCTTGAGTGCGGCCGGGTTGAGCTGGCGCTGCAAGGCCTCCACCTTTTTCTCGAGCTCTGTGTACTTGAATTTCATGCATGCATCCTAGAATATGGAGATGATTTTGGTTTTCTTGGTTTGCATAGTGCCACCTTTTTCTCTGAGCTCTATTAAATTTCATGGAAGGACTAATGAATTCTTGTAAGTTTCTATGTGCAATTTAATTTATGCAAAAGATTCATATTCTATGAATTGATAGACTTACATGTTTAGGGTTTATTCAATTCCGCCTAATAGTTGTGAATATACCCATTAAATTTCTTACATGTGGTATCAGAGAATGTGTTTATGCATATTATTTTGCCATATAAGAGATTAAGGACTGCGTATGATAATTAATAATTATCAATAACGTTGCCGTAAGTGTTTTTTATGATCATATTGCCGCTCTTTGATTGAATGGATTGAATCAAATAATTGTGTTTGATGAATTTTGTCTTAAATTGCCGTAATGGATTCTTCATTGGGTTTTGGAATCATTTGCTTAATACATGAAATCTGTTTGCGCAAATATGCTTGGGAGGTATATGTTTTTTTTAATATGCCGTAACCATCAAATAGCATGATGCCATGATCATTGGTGTTTTTTTTTTCCACTGTTCAATATTTGAATGAATGAATTCAAATAGATTAAAGTATTGCATCATGGGTTTTTTTACTGTTAATTAATCAATAGCCTGATGTTATGCTGCGTGTTTATATTTTCTGTGAACATTAGAGGATAATTTGATAAGATTTGACCTTAAGCTAAACTCGTATTCCTGACTTAGAATACATATGTGAGTGGTTTCTTTCTTCTG
>BKCP01008404.1:1281927-1313675 GCA_008636005.1 Striga asiatica
TTTTCCTCTTTGGCTATATTTTCCCTGGGGAAAATTGTTTTTTTAAAATGTTTGTTTGTCTCACTCTTTTTAAATGCGATTTTTTATTTTTCAGTTAATTCATCGGTATGACGAGTTGCTTAAGTTGATTGGATTTAAGTTATTGTATATAGTAATTAATTTAAAAAAAAAATATTGAATGAAGATTTGAATTGAATTTATGTTTGTGCTTAGATATGAACTCGTTGAATAGTAGATTTTGTTGAGAATTGTGTTATAATAATTGATTGATATTATTTAATTATATTGATTATATTGAATATAGCTAAGTTGGATTAAATTTGAAAAAATTTTGAGATAAAAATTTGTATCCTGACCAAAAAATAAAAATAAAAGTTATCAAGCTAGTCAAAACTAAAACTATTTTATTCCCAATCGCACTATCTACTTCTTATAAATATATTCCAGTATTGTTTGATTGATTACATCATGTTAATTTATGATCCAAACCTGGCTGCGAGCCTGCAATACAAATATATTTTTCAGTTTAAATTTAGCTCATTTTAACAGAAAATATAATTATACATATAGAATTTTTCAAATGATATTAATTTTGTTTCACTTCTTTCTTTGCAATCTCACCAACACAATTAAAAAAAATGAAGAAGAAGAAGTTTTCATATAACACTGTTCATCCATCCACATATTTCAAACTACAAATTATATCAATCAAATATTATAT
Organism: Striga asiatica; assembly: GCA_008636005.1. NCBI lineage: Eukaryota > Viridiplantae > Streptophyta > Magnoliopsida > Lamiales > Orobanchaceae > Striga > Striga asiatica. The sequence goes on from BKCP01008404.1 coordinate 1,282,649, forward strand.
TATTTATGCACCACATAAACTTTAGCCGTTACATTTTTAATCTAATACTTATTTACAATCTCAAATTTACCTCAACTTTTATTAGTTACAACTTACAACTCTAAACCTCCATCAAATTCCATTTTTTCTACCACCACAGTCTAACACCAAACTCGGGCATCGGAAGAACAAAATTTCGGTTTCGGCGAAGACCAAAAAGTATAAAACCAAACATATAACAATACAAGAAAAGATATACAACAAAATGATGAAAAAGGAAAACGAGTTGCAACCAAAACCTGCTATATCTATACTTATGTAGTGAACTAAAGCAAAATTATTTTACCTTAGTGGCTGAAGAACATATACCTTAGGCAGACTGTGATTTATTTCAGTAAAAATAAATAACAAGGAAAAGACCATTTTCCCCATCTTTACAGATTCTCACGGTTCATCATCAGCTGACCGACCATTCAAACTTGCCAAATTTTCTTTTTTTTTTTTTCAAGTCCTCACGAATCGTTGGTTGATCTCAAAAACGAAACTCATTCCCTTTATCTACATAACCAAAATAAAATCCAACATTATTTTCTAGAAACTGATTGCTATACATCAATATTGAATTTAAAATATTTCTCTACCCCTGTTATTTATCTACCTATTTTCTTTGTTGACACTTCATTACACAATAAACCAACTTTCACAATTTTTAAACGGTTTTNCTGATTAGTTAAGGTTGCTAGTCGTGGAGCACAAAACGATACGTGAGAAATGACTCATTTAATATGTTGGGAAATGTAATATCTTTTTCAATGTTGGGATCTCATTTAATAAGTCTCTAAGACCCATCTTCATCCATTAACCAGTTCTGAAATTTCGAAGAATAAAATAGCGTAATGCCCATAATGATACCTGCCGCCTGGATATTTTATTGGCTCTTCCTTCTTTCCTTAGATCAACATCAACATCAAAATCATCTGTAGATCTGCCAAGTAAAACCTGCAAAACGAAGAAAAATAAATAAATAAATAAATAAATCATTAAGAAAGCAACGAAAAAATATGTATTAGTAATATATAGCACATTCAGGCACACAGATATTAGACCTGATTATCAATAGCTCCCTTTTTATTTATAAATTCAATAGGAAGAATGTCAGGTAAAGATGTTAATAATAAGGCATTAATCCAGTAATCTATGAACCATGTAAGACATGCTAAAGATTACATTCTTCAGATATCCAAAAATAAAATTACTCTTTTACGTAGAAGCTGAGTCTTCAAAAGCATAGGCAAGTCCCCATATGTTGGTACTTTCTGATATAAGAAGAATTTACCATGAAAATCTTAACAATCACTGCACGTAACATTCGTGCATAACAAGAGTATTTCTGACAAAAATACTGATCTACGAATGGAGTCTAGCTCTTAAGGTAGTATATACATTATCTAACTAATGTACCTAAAATAGAACAATATCTTGAATTCTTGATAATGTTCAACTAAAGAATGAGTCATTTACATACATACACACACACACGCAAACACATATATATGGGGTAGGGGAACAGCGAGAACTGCACATGATGCTATCATTTACACTATGTTATATATAAAGTTGTTGTTTTAATAAATAAATCCTGATTCAAAAATAGCACAATCAAGAAATAATCTATTAAGAATCAGTACTCCAAATTTGACTCTCCGTAGATGGCTGTAGGAATATGGTACCTCAGGTTTCTTAATGTAATATCTCAAATGGCGGCCGTATAAGAGAGCAAGCGCTCCTTGTAATGTCATGGCTCTTTGTACGCAAGAATGAGCAGCTTGTTCCAACCTTATTATTGTCCTTTTAGTATCATCGTATTGGTAACTTGGAACTGAAAATATAAGACGCAAATCAAATGGGGCCAATTATGGTCAAACACCAGAAACAGCACAAAAAGCATTCAAAATCTTTGTTTAAAAGAAATGTCCACTGTTAATAACCATCACATATGTGAAATACCATAAATGTATATCGTCAATCGCATTAGGAATCATGACCTGACCTTAAGCACTGGTTAATGCAAGAACATGATAACACATAAGAACAGCATTATCTTGTTGCTCGTTTAGAATGAGTACTTCAGGAAAAAATATTTACATTACAAAAAAAAGAAGAAGAAAAACAGATACAGATAGCATTGTGATGGGCCTGCATCTTATTTTCTAAAGCTATACAATAATTGAGGCAACTACTCGTAAGATGAACAACAATAATTGAGGTACTAAACAAAGTACCTTGCCTGACGCCTTGATCATCTGGATCCAAGTCCATTTCAAGAATCTGTGAAAGTTCACATTTAGACAGAGATTCAAAGCAGTTTTCTAATAGATTATCATAATTACTAAAAAGTTCAAAAGCTGTACCATAGCTTCCACGTCAGAATAATAAGGCACGTCATCATCAATCTGTGATTCTTCATGATCAGATAATGACTCGTTGACCAATAATTCTGGAACTGAGGTACTAGCAGAACCTGCTTCCATGGATCGTATGATTGTTGCTTGGCTGTCTCGAACCTGCTTAATCAAAAAATGTAGGCTGTAATGAGATCCAATATTCATTAACACCCTTTCTTTCTGTTATAAGGCCGTCATCAAAAAGTTTTATTTTACAACTATGACTACAAATAAATAAATAAATAAATAAAATTAATCACCTTCGTACTAACTCCAACTTCTTCTTTCCTGGATATGCCACTATTGCATGGTTTTGGGATTGTACTTTGGGATTTTCCTTTACTGGAATTCCCGATGGTCTTGTTGACAAATGCAGGAACATCAGCTTTAGCCGAACTAGCAAACGGGTGAACCAAATCTTTGCCTTTTATTGGTGAGTTCAATTCTTGCCCATTAACCTTCTCATAAGTAGGATCACATGCATTCCCAAAACCTGTTCTGTTTGGCTGTGGTGTAGGTGAGCCAGACGACATGGAAGGATGAATTAGCAAGAATATATCATCATTACACGGAATCTCAGGGTCCTCTGTGTTTAACGTGCAGCATATCTCGCCATGACAAAGCTCGACCAAATCGCACTTCCGAGTCAACTCTGATGGCAAGTCAACTTTCGAGCCCGAAGTATCTACAGTAGCTTCTGAGGGTTCCAAGGTCTCGGGTTCAACTTTTGCAGTATCATTTTCCTCGCTGCTTTTATTTGATATATCCATAGCACATTTATTTTCTATATCTTTTTTTTCATCAACATCCACCAAGAGTATCTCTTCTTCATTCGACAGGTTCAGAAGTGAGTCCGGGTCAGCAAACTCACCTGTGTAAGCTGGCGAGCTATTTTCTTTTTCCACGGCATACATGACTGCATGATTATCATCTATTTGACTTTTTCCAGCACATTCATAGATGCACATGTTTTGATTGCTTGTACCAGGCGCATCTTGTATTGTACCTGGAAATGCATGGAGCAGAATATCTAAATCATCTTCCTCGAGTCCTAATTGGTCATTACCATCAAGTCTCGACTGGTCATGAGGATTGGATTCGAAGAAACCGAGATCAGTGTGATTTAAAAACTCGATGCGGAATTTCTTCCTCATGGCGTAGTATCTTCTGCGGATGCTCTCGTTTTTCCTCTTCTTCTTTGAAATTTCATTCTCCGGTTTGCTCAACTTTGAGCCGGGGCAGAAGCCAGAGATCTCGAGCTCGAATATACGGGCCGAGGCTTGAGCTGCAATCTCGGGATCGTAGAGAAGAGAATGCCATCTCTCACGGAGTTCTCGTAAAGTATATCTCCGCGAAAATTGTACTGCGCCTTTGGCAAGTGCTTCCAATGAGGCACCTGCCTGCAGATCGTGAAAAAGACAAAGTATATCATAATTAGCAAGTAGAAGTTTGAATCCATAAGAAAGAGGTCCAATGTAGAAGTGCCAGTGGTTTTTCTTTTTTTTTTTTTTCTCTCCAGAATAGACAGATTAGCATCCGAAAGCAAATTTTTCGAGTCATATTCAAAGGGCTAGCGTTCTTATATTTCTACACAACTTTCATTCCCTTTTATGATCATCTTTAGGATTTGAAATGTAACAACGAATATGATACTTAAACATACTATTTGAAGAAACAATGCAAAAATCAGCAACCAATGACAAGTGAAGGTTAGTTGGCCATTAACAGTTAAATGAATGAAGCATGATAATGACAGCTAGAATTTGACAGGAGGTCTTATCGAATTGGGTGTGTGGATCATTCATCACTTTCTTCGTCACAAGAGAAAGCTATATTTTATGAAGGAAACTTTTATCCACGCATAAGATAATTTCAACTTGCGAACGGAGGGTCATTTTGTAAAATTATACAGCTCAAGTAATCATACACAAACAAAATGTAGAAACTGCAGAAATCAAACTCATGGTGAAGATTTCTCCCCATCGGAAAACATATACAAAGAAAGAAGACGTATAATTTAATAAGGACAGTCATCTTTCTAATAAATACAAATGTCTCAAAGTTCAGTGTTGACTTCAATTTGCAAGCGAAAGGTAACAGAAATTGAGAAGGAAAAAAAAAAGCTCAAGCAATTACCTCGACAGAATTCTTCAACAAAAGGTCATCTTCAGGAATCCACTGATTCGACAGCGTAGAGACGTTCGCCATACAGAAAATCAGCCTCTTCTAAACCCTAATTATCCATTGATTATTTCGGTTCACTTTCTATAACTAACAGATACCAAAATTCAAGCACCCCACTTCAAATTCCGCGGACCCAAATGAACAATTGCCATTAAAATTTAGTTTTCTAAGATGGCTCTTTTGGGATAAAGGAGGTCTCTCCCAAATGGGCAGAAAGAAAAAATAAATAAAGAAGAAAGTTCTTTTAACAAGACCCAATACGAATTACAGGAGATTTGTCGAAATCCATGGCTTCCCATTGATTAACATACGAGAAATCGACCATATCTGTCAGAATTTCCTCTTTCTTTCACCTACAGTAGTGGCATCAATGACAAAACACTTGAATTATACTCTATTTTCAAATTCTAACCCAAGCAATTACCTCAACAGAACTCTTCAACGAAAGTCATCTTCAGGAATCCACTGATTGGACACTGTTGAATGTTTGTCATACAAAAATCAGCCTCTTCAAAACCCTAAATATTCATTGATTATTTCACTTCACTTTCTATACCTGACAGATGCAAAATTCTAGCAACCCATTTCAAATTCTGCTGACCAAAGGCGCAATCGCTAGTAAAATTCAGTTTCCTAAGTTGGCTCTTTTGGGATAGAGGAGGTCTCCACCAAATGGGCATAAAAAGAAGGTTCTCTTAACAAGACCCAATACGAATTATGGTTGATTTGTCGAAATCCATAGCTTTTCACGGATCAACAGAAGAGAAATCGACCATATCTACGAGAATTTACTCTCCCTTTCCCCTACAGTAGTGGCAAAAATGGCACAACACACGAATTATACTCTATTCTCAAATTTTAACCCAAGCAATTTACCTCATCAGAATTCTTCAACAACAGGTCACCTCCAAGAATATATTAATTCGACACCGTAGATGCGTTCACCCTACAGAAAATCAGCCTCTGCTAAACCCTAATATCCACTGATTATTTCACTTCACTTCTATAACTATAAGATGCAAAATTCAAGCAGCCCGCTTTAAATTCCAGAGATCCAAACGCGCAACCGCCATTAAAATTAAAGTTTCCTAAGCTGGAACTTTTGGGATAAAGGAGGTCTCTGCCAAATAGGCAGAAAAAAAGAAGGTTCAACAAGACCCAATGGGAATTATGGGAGATTTGCAGAAATCCGAAGCTGCCCACCGATTAACAGACGAGAAATCGACCATGTGTAACAGAATTAATTACTCTCTCTTACCCCTACAGTAGTGGCATCAGTGGCAATCGCGACACTCGAATTCTGCTCCGCGAATTCTTAAATTCTAACCCCAAGCCACCAATATTTTCCGATGATTCATAATGTCTGCAAGTGAATTTTCAGTTTCTCCGGTTGTGGGAATTTTACAGAAATTTCATAAAAATATTTTAGGCGAATGTTTTTGTTTGGGAAATGGAAATGGTGATAGTACACAGTGGTTATAGTTTATCTGGGTCTGTTAATTGTTGGAGAAAATAGTCATGGAAACAATCGAACAAGTGATTTTTGTCTAATATTTTGTTGAATATAAAATATTTTAGGTATTTTAGGTTTGATTGAATTTATTGAATAAAATTAATTTTTCATGACATTATTGAATATAAAAAATTTTAAAATTAATTGAATTTATTGAATAAATTTAATTTTGAAAAAAAATAAAATTATTGAGTGTTGGTTTAATTGAGATTTTAAGCTTATATTTAAGTAAAGCGACACAAACATCTAATTCTCTTGTTTGAAAGTCCCAACATTCTCTCGTTTGGGAATCATATTCTCTTGATTGGGAACCCAATTGTCTCGGGTGATATCCTTGATTTTCTAGGTTTGAAGGGCAACTAAAGCTATGGAGTCAAGTAGCAAAAGAGTTTCATATCAGGGAAATGAAGAGGTGGATCTGAAACGAATGCTGAAGAACTTCTCAATGTTGGAAGTCGAGAATGCTATTGTTTATAATACCTCATATTTGACGCTTGAAATTAGAGGAAAAATAGATCCACAATGAAGTCTAAGTTTATAAATTTGGACAAAGACGTGAAAGAAGCTAAATAACTAAGAAAAATTCTAAACGATATTCGTTGAGTGAATAAATTGTGCTCATCGTGATGTTTTGTGATAATCAATCATCAATTGGAGGGGCACAAATTAGTTTGTACAATGACAAATCTAGACATAGATGGTAAAAACTTACTTTATATTAAAAAAATTATCTCGTGTGGGGGTTATATCAGTCGACTATGTGAAGTTAAAGATTAACTTAACGGGTCCGTTTATAAAAAGCATGAAATGAGATAAATTGTACAAACTAGTTAGAGGAATGAGCTTAATAAAACTCCATAATAAATGAACAGTCTTAGCTGTAACCCAATCATGAGAATCGAAAATCCCGAAACCTTGGTTCAATGGGAAAACTAAGTTTTGACAACTCAGGGAAACACTTGAAATTTTCCACTCATTTTTAAAACTGTCAAGTGTTAAAATCATCCTCTAAGTGGTGAGGTTAAGTCGATGACTTTTAATGATTTCTATACTTACGGGTAGAGTAAGACAAAGATAGTCTTTATAGGACAATCACCTTTCTAAGTGAGAAGCAAATAGGCCGCTTTAATTGAACACTTACTAAACCGATATAAGGCCCAGGGCTAAAATAGACACAACATGAGAAAAAAAAATTGCTAGAGTTGTTGTTGGGTGACTACTATTGTCTTAGTGCACACAAACAACCAGTAAGTTCAAAGCATCACCCTACTAATCGACTAGTGTATCCGATAGTACTTCACTAAGGAAGATTCAAAGTCACAAGTTATCTATCCTGATGCAATGACGGTTCGTCAGGACTCTCAAGTATTGCATACATGCATTAATTTCATTCATGTGGAGAATTGTAAGAAAAAATTAGTTTTGTATCCATTTTACGGTTCCATTTTTCATAAGTAGAAGACTTAGAAAATTCTCAAAACCATTTTAAGGTGAATGAAGAATTAATTTTAAGTTCTATATGTGGGAAATGTAAGGTTGAAGCAATTGAGTTTAAGTAACTCAAATTATTGGATTGGCAAAATATTTTGTCTTTGACGAATGTTAGGATATTCCAAACGAGATCTGATCATGCAACTTGCATGCTATAACCCTAGAAGGGTTCGTTGGGAATGAATAGGAAAAAAATAGAACTCGATTTCGAGTCCGAACAAGCTCGTACGAGCCCGAGACGCACGGACGCGCAGCTAGCCGCGGCCAGCGAAAGGTCGCAACTCTTGGTGACCAAAGTGTCTTTTGGCCTCTAGATGCGTTTGTTCTCGTTCGACTACGTCCCAGTGTCTTTTGACGCTTAAACCTCTTAGAGGTGTTTTTCTACATCTAAAAATACTCACATACTTGAAATCATTCATAAGTTGAAAAATGAAGAACTCTTGCATTACATTTCAAAGTTCATAAAACATATTGTGTTCTTTGATTTTTTTCATTGAGACTTGAGAGTTCCAAACAATAGTTTTGTATATTTGAAGTACCATTTTGATTTTTTTCGTTGAGTCTTGAAAGTTCCAAACAATAGTTTTGTATATTTGAAGTACCACTATATACAAGTCCAAAATCGTTGTTCTTGAAGGCTTTTGCCATTAACCATGGTATTTTACGGGGCAATTTCATCTTACAGAGAAAGTAATTGTTACGTGTCTTAACTTTGATTTTGCATTTGTTTTCTTCATTCTCCTTAAATTATCTTCTTGATATTCACAAACAATACAAAATTAGATATGTCTACATAATAATCATGTCCTTAAAAAAGATATACTAAAGTTTTTTTCTTAAAAGTTAGGTACTCAAATTTATAATAGCAAAAAGTCTTCAAAAATTTCAATAAATTATTATAAGATCTAATATAAAACTGAACCATTTATTTTATGTTCTTAAAAAACTTCTTGTAAATATATATATTTTTTTAAACCTTGTAAATATTCTTTAAGATAAAAATTGCAAATGATTAATACTTTAATAGCAAAGTTTCAAGTTGCTTTTTAACGAAAGGACCGACTTGACCCTATGGACCCTATCCCTACAAACTTTCGAGCTTTTCCCGTTTTCCATTTTTGGCTTTTATAAAGGGAAAATGAATGCGTCCTCAAAAGCCCTTCAACTACGTCAATCCCCTTCACCACCTCTCCTCTTTACGCGCTCCGATTTTTGCAGAGGTCAATTTTCATTTCGTTCTCAAATTTTCGCTTAAAATCTTCAAAAAACTCAGCAAGATTGGGCCTTTTCCTGTTACTTCCTCCTGTAAAATGGTTTTCTTCTTGCTTGTGTTGCAGGTGTGCGCTTCGTCCCAAGAAGGGTTTTCTTGAACCGGAGCTGTGACTGTAAGTGCGAGCTCAGAAAGGAGGGCGGAGAGGACGACGTCGTTTTGGCCGCTCCTTCTTCAAAAATGGGTTTTCCGTGGCGCCCGTTTCTGATCGCGGCCGTAGCTTGTGCGTTCTTTCTGGGCAATGCTCCGGAAAAAGCCCTAGCGTCAAATTCCCCATCGGCCTTCGTGGAAAGTGTTATTTACTCCAACAAAATTGCCATCTTCTCCAAATCGTACTGCCCGTAGGTCTTCTTTTTTAAATCAGTACTTAGCTCCAGTGGTTTTTGATTATTGGAATAAGGGATTTTGTTCTGTGTGCATACTTGAGCTCCCTTCTGTTTTTCTTTGTTCTTTTGATTTNACCATGTTGCTTTGTGTGTATTTATGAGCACCAGCATAAGTAATTTAGAAATGGTCAGGGAGAAAAGATAACACAAAATTCTTGTATGAGATAGGCCTAACCGCTTTCGTATCTTTTAACAAAAAACATATACTTGTGCTATGAAATGTCATACTTTTAGTTATGTTATTTTTTTAGCGTAACATTTCATCAATTTGAAAGGATGCAGATTATCTATTGAGAAAAAGTATGTATTCCTTGCATTAGCAGCCTTACTGAGAAGATAAATATGCTATGAGACAATTTAGCAAGGAAGAAAAGAATCAAAAGCTAATTTCCTCTCTCTTAAAGTTTGATGTGGTGTGTGTATGTGGAGGGAGCTGATTCTGTTTTAATGCTCCAATTCCAGATTTAGAATAATGATAATGTATCTTGTAACAACCAGTTAGCTTGCTCAAAAAATGATTTCTGTGGGTGAAGTTTGGTCAAAGCTAATCAAACATAAGTACAAAACACATAATGAAGGAAACTGATTCAGTAAATTCTCCTACTATCTACGATTGACTAAACATAGTTCATGAGGCAATTAAATGCATTTGTCAATCTATTGGATTGTGATTTCTTCTTTACCTTCCCTTATCACTTGTCAGAATGAATCCTAAAATTGCATCTGTGTGTGTGTGTGTGTGTGTGTTTGTTTGTTATGAGGTTTTAGATACTCATTGCGTGCCAAGCGTATATTCAGTGAACTTGAGGAGCAGCCTTATGTTGTGGAGCTTGACCTTCGAGGTAAAATTGTAAAATTTTGAAGTTTCAGTGTCAAAGTACGTAAGGTTCTTAATAAATAAGCAATCGGTTGATTATATGCAGATGATGGGTACAAAATCCAGGAAGTTCTTCTGGACATGGTGGGTCGGCGTACGGTCCCACAAGTATTCGTGAATGGCAAGCATATTGGTGGTTCTGTTGGTAAAGATTATTTCATTTTCCAAGTTTTTATACTTAATCTCTCTTGTAATTTCTTTCTTNNNTTACCTGACAAAAATGTCTTTGTTTCTTTATTGTTCTTAACTCAGATCTGCAAGCCTCGGTCCAAAATGGTCAACTGAAAAGCCTTCTTAGTAAAGCTTGATTGAATTGGTAATACTCAAAGATCTTAGTAGTTAGTACCTTACAGAAGCTAGTTTCTGCAATGAGGTCAAAGTTTGTAACCCCATGAAACTCCAAATTCACTGGGATTGTTATGATTGATTTACATAATCGTCATATTTGAAATAGGTTCTGTTGACCATATGGTTTGGTTTTGGTTGCTTCTGTAGCTATGCAAGTTAAACATGAAAGAAGTGGAAATCAGCGCGAATTGGATGCTAATGTGATCTTTTACATTCAATTTTTTTCGCCGCGCAAGTTAAGTTGTGTTTAGAGCATTTATATTTAGTGACCTCTAATGCTTTCCTTGAAGCGGTATTCCATAAGCATGTATTGTTCGCATACTGATTGGGAACTGAGTTTATTTTTCCATCTTTTTTGCAATCAACCTTTTGAACTTATCAACATTCATTCACTGTCAAGTGTTAGAAAAATTCTGTTACCTTTAACATGAAATGAGATATTCTCTCTTTGTGGATTTGGCAGACAAAAAAATAAAAATAAAAATGATCAAATCGATTTACACAAGCGGGTAGTAAGTAGTCTTTCTAAGATTCTTGCCTACGATTGACACATAATACAAACATAAATGAATCTCATCATTCAAATATTATGAAAGTTGGAAAGGAGGAAGGAAACTTCCTCGATCAGAAAACGATACATAACCTCATTCTTTCCGCTCCACCGTAGAGCATCACTTTCACCAACAAATGCATAAAGCGCAAAAGTGTCTTAAATCGACAGTTCCTGCATTGTCAGATGCCTGAGATGCAAACGAGCAACATTAACGCATACTACACAAAATAACATGTGTACAACAGTACTTTGAATACTACGAACCATGTGAGAGAACAAACACTCTAATCCGTCAGGCAAATGCAGTGTTCTTAAAAGTTCCAGAACTACTTCTGCAACTCACAGCAGATGATAATTCAGAAGGATCAAAGAACCTCTAAACAGATTACACACAATTAGATTAAAATCGTATAAAATCAGAAAGACGGTATTGTTGTTGAAAGTTAAAACTTGTATCTAGCAAAACTACGCTTTTCCGCTTTCATATACCAGAGAACACTCCAGGGAGATAAAAGTACCTTATCTTATACTTACAAGTTACAACAGTATGCCTATACCTTAGCAGCTCATTTAGGCCAAGAAAACTTTACAAGTCTTAAAATTCATAGACCCACAAGAGACACAGAATGTCATGAAAGAAAGCAGGAACTGCATACATTGACAAATTTGGCACATGTGCGTAAGTAACTTATTTTATCTTGAATATTACAGATCGTTACTTTCAGCCCCTGCAGTGTGAAGCCATCCACTGAATCAAACATCTAAAAAAAAAAGGTGAAAAACAGAGATTAATAGTCAGCTGTTAGTACATGAAGACCCTTTCTATGTTAATTGTAAGCTGTCACTACTACAATTGTCACCTTGGGGTTTATCCAAATCAGCTGGCAACCCTAGATTAGCATAAAGTAAAGAATATTCGATACTTACCTAAACGAATGCACACCACTATCATCATAAAGAACATTAAACCAAAAAAAAAAAATCAAACCTATTATGGTGTTTATTCACCACTAGTATGAATCCCGTGCGATGCACGAGTAAAAAAATAGACATGTCCAAAGGACGGTCCGGTTCACGACCCGGACCGGCGGGCCTCAAATGTTGGGCCCGAAACCGGCCCGGCTATACCTAAGGGTCAGGCCGGTTCATTTGAACTTCAAAGGAACCGGCCCGACCCGACAGTTCATTGAATCGTCGATTGAAAAAAAAAATAAAAAAACAACCATGACCTGTCTTTTGACCTAGGACCGGCCCGGCCCGGCGAGTAAAAAATGCAAAAAAAAATCGACCCTAAACCGGCCCTTAAAGGCTAAGGTTCCAGTTCAAAAACCGTTATATCCGGGCCGGTTCGACCCTTGGCAATGTCTAGTAAGAAATATTTGTTAATATTTATAAATTAAAATTTCTCATTAGATAATATATAAGTTATTTGATAATATTTTATATTTTGAGTAAAATGCAATTTTAGTTTTATATATTTCACTACCTTCACTTTTTCGTCCACTTCGCATTGCGTTTTTTATTTGTCTCGTATGTTTGCAAAAAGTTTATAAAAAGGTCATTTTCATACATAAGAGACGAAATTGAAATATTTTTTTGCAAAACATAAAGGACTAATATTTTATCATATTCGCATTAACTTATGGTGAATATTGAAATGATATATTGCCATGTAAAATAAAGATCAAATTTTCTATATTTTGGTTGTATTGATGCGTTTACATATCAAATTACTTTTGATATTATTGTACATTTTCAGTTTAGACTGTATTGATGCATTACTTGAATTGAAATTTTTCTTACTCAAAATTAAATATTTGATTTGCCCAAGTTGAATGTCATGAAAAATATGTTATGAATGGTTCGAAATAAAATATTTGCTCCTAAATTGCAAATTTTGTAAAATGTTTTTTGAACGAAAACACGAATAGAATGTTACCAAAAATACAGATTATCATAGTATATTCACGCATTTTCACAAAAAATCTAATCTCATTTTGCAAATCAAGTTTTATATATAATAGATAAGTATATTATTTTGAAAGTATAGTGAGAATCGGATTTTGCCAAAATTGTGTGGGAAATGAGATCGTTCAACAAACTATTGGAAAAGATGCACCGATAATTTTACCAAGAAAATTAATTTGAAATTTATTCACCAAATCATTGAAAAAGTGGTTAAGAAAAATAAAAAGGATAATGTAACATCTATTTTTAGGACATGCACCCGTTTTTTTTCCTAAAAACAGTATATGAAATTGATTTGCTCCTTTTTTTCCTTATCTCATGCATTTTACAACCTTTCTTATGATAGTAGATCAAACATTTAATTAAAAAATCAAAGTTACTATTTATGTATTTTTCCATCAACCTTTTTATATTAGTATAGATATAGATTTGGAGAGCAAGATATGTCGAATCTGTGATTTAACCAAAAAAGAAAAAACAAATTAGAGTAGCTGTTTTGTTTTATTTTATTTTTTTGTGAAAATAATTGCCAAACAAAAAAAATTTGAATTAATGCAACCAAAACATAACCGTCTGATTTAATGGTTAGAAAAAAGATTTAAAAAATTGTTAATATATTTCGATTATTAAAATCGATGATTTCATAATTTTCGTAGTTGTATTTTATTTTTTTGTGAAAATATTTGCCAAACAAAACAATTGAATAAGCGCAATCAAAACATAGCTACCAGATTTAATGGTAGAAAAAAAGATTAAAAAAACACTAATTATTTTATATTTTGATTATTAAATAAGCCGTAACTTATTTTTATTAAAAAATAATAGCCACCATTTAAAACAATTTTATTAGCCGATTTGATGTTAAAAAAGTTATCAATTTTTTTAAAATAAAAATGTAAATTTTTATTATTAAATCAACCATAATTTTATTTATCCAAAAAAATAAATAAATTAGATGAGTAGTACACGACTTTATGTTACATAAAGGTTTTTCGATTTTGTGAAAATGAAAAAGTAAATTTTTATTATTAAATCAACCATAATTTTTTTATCCAAAAAGAAAAAAGCTGGATGAGTGGTACACGATTTTCTGTTATAAAAAACTTTTTTGATTTTCTGAAAATTAAAAAGTAATAAGATGATCTTGTGCAACTAAACAATTAACAACCTCTCCACTTCTTAAGGCCAACATTTATCTCTCATCCGTTTTTTCATTAGAAGAAATAAAGAAGTTGCTATTAATAGCATGTAATAAATGCTGACCAAGTTTGACCAGAGTTTGACTTACCATTTTTGAAAAATGGTAATTTTTATTATATATATATATATATATAGAGTAGCTGTTTTTGTTTTATTTATTTTTTTTTTGTCAAAATAATTGCCAAACAAAAAAAATTGAATCAATGCAATTAAAACATAACTGTCTGATTTAATGGTTAAAAAAAGATTTAAAAAAACTGTTAATATATTTCGATTATTCAAATCGATGATTTCATAATTTTTGTAGTTGTTTTTTATTTTTTTGTGAAAATATTTGCCAAACAAAACAATTGAATAAGAGCAATCAAAACATAGCTACCAGATTTAAAATGGTAGAAAAAAAATTAGAAAAAACTAATTATTTTATAATTTGATTATTAAATAAGCCGTAATTTATTTTTATTAAAAAATAATAGCCGCCATTTAAAATAATTTTATTAGCCGATTTGATGTTAAAAAAGTTATCGATTTTTTTAAAATAAAAATGTAAATTTTTATTATTGAATCAACCATAATTTCTTTTTATCAAAAAAAATAAATAAATTAGATGAATGGTACACGATTTTATGTTACAAAAAGGTTTTGCGATCTTTTGAAAATGAAAAAGTAAATTTTTATTATTAAATCAACATAATTTTTTTTATCCAAAACAAAAAAAAAGTTGGATGAGTGGTACACGATTTCCCTTTACAAAAAAGTTTTTTGGTTTTGTGAAAATGAGAAAGTAATAATATGATCTTGTGCAACTAAACAATTAACAACCTCTCCACTTCTTAAGGCCAACATTTATCTCTCATCCATTTTTTCACTAAAAAAAAAAAGAAGTTGCTATTAATAGCATGTAATGAATGCTGACCAAGTTTGACTAGAGTTTGATTTGCCATTTTTTAAAAATGATAATTCTTATTATATATATACTAGTGTGTATCCCGTGCGCTGCACGGAGAGGTTTTTACTTAAAACCTTTTTCTAAGACTTTATATTAAACATAGTTATTTATGTTTAACATCTTATTATTATAAAAAAAGAAATACCAAATATGAAAAATTATATATTATTTATTTGAATATAATGAGTGTCCCCAACCAAACTAATAACATCCAACATATGATATATGATAAAATTAATTATATGATCGTCATACTTTTTGAAAAAATATACATATATTTCTAATAAACATGATACATTTAAGATCCGCATTTAAATTTGTATTTGGATATGGGATGAAAAATGAATATGTACAAATAAAAAAGTACCAAGAACCTACATAAAATGAGATTCTTTATAAACTTTAAAATACTTTGTAGTTAAGCAAATATTAACAAACAAAATCATCAATTAAGTTGAACTTATCGAATATAAAATATAATTTATGATATCATTGACCATATTTACCCGTTGTATTTAAAGTTATCATTGACCATATTTTTATGAATTAAGGTTTACAAAATATCTTTTTCAAAATAACAATTTTTTTTAATTTGAATTTGACTTTTTCATCCAACCGCCATTTTCCACAAAAATAAAAATAGTATTTTGGAAAATTTTAGACGTGAAAATTAAATAAAATTAATTTAATAGTAATTGATTAATTTAATATTATTCAAAATTGTTTAATTCGGTCAACTCGATCGCAGTGCACGTTTAATTGAAACAATCGCTTACAAAAAAAAAGGTAATCGCTTACAAAAAAGTGAAATATATCTATATAATATAAATCGGATTTGAAAAAAAAAATGGAAATGAAATTTCGTAATTAATTAATTTAAATTGATGTTATCCGATTTATATCAACTCCCTTCCAAAAAAAAAGGAAATATCCGATTCCTACCAAATCGATTAAAAAAAAAAGGATTGTGATATACGTCCAAATAAATTACAATTGAAATGTAGGCGGGATTATGAAAAAAAATAAAAAAACTTTACCGAATAAAGTAATAAAACGAAAAAAAAAGCGGGAATATGAAGCGGGAAAATAAGATAATTTTTTTTGAGTTTTTTGAACAATTTTTCTTAGTCGTAATAATAGTAATAGATTTCCAAAATGTTACCACACATTTTTTTCTATTTTTGTTGTTTTTATTAAATTTTATGTACATAAGATATACATTGGTTAATTTTAAATTGAATCTAAAAGTCAACTCCTCACATTTTCCAAAAATGTTACCACAATTTTTTTTTTCTTATTATGTTTTATTTACATAAGATATACATTAGTGGTTAATTTCAAATTAAATCTAAAATTCAACTCCTCACATTCTTGAATTTGAATTTTTAAATAAGGAAATGTGTTTCCATATTTTTTGGAAGTTAGAATATGTTGGATTCATTTATCTATAACTAATCATACACGTATTCAAAATTTGAACCCAAATAAAATTCTTTGAATTTTTTGCTAACAAAATCACCTTCCCATAATTTATTTATTTCGAAAAATGTTACCACACAATCTTTTTAATTTTGTTTTTCTATTAAATTTTATTTACATAAAATATACATTTGTTAATATTAAATTGAATTTAAAATTCAACTCATCACAAATTTGTATATATATATATATATATAGAGAGAGAGAGAGAGGGGATTCTCTTTCTTTTTTTTTACATATTTAAAAGAAATCTAATCAAATTTTGAATCCCGAATTAAAATCGAATTTTAATGTGAACTGAAAAGATTTGAAATCTAATCATGTTGTAGATAAGGGAAATCCATGGCAAAAAAGGGGAAATTAAACCGAAAAAAATTGAAATCAAATCATGTTGTAGATATTATATTCATTAAATAAGAATTGCATGGCACAAAAAACTGGAAATGCATGGCAGAGTCTAAAAATTCGAACTTTTCAAAAAATTACAACCGAAAGATTTTGGTAAAAAACCAAATATAAAAGAGGGAAATGACTTTAAAAAAGCGGGGAAACGAAATAATTTTTTTCGAGTTTTTTGAACAATTTTTCTTAACCATATTATATATTAATATATATATATATATATATATATTAAATTCAAAATATTGAGGGTATGTGCTTTCGTTAATCACGATCCTTTAAAATAATGCAAATTTTGTTTCCTATATGAAAAGATGTACCAAGATTTTAATTCCAATATTAGTCCGGACATTTATCGAAGAATAACAATAGTATTTTCTTTCTTTATTTTCATTTTATTTACAATCAAGTAAATAGATGACTGCAGCCAAAATATGTGTATATGTGTTTCCAATATTAATCACGATCTTTTAAAAAAATACCAATTTTGTTAAAATACAAATTTTCCTTCCTATATGAACGGATGTACCAAAGTTGTAGTTCCAATATTAATCACAATCTCATCATTTATTAGAGGAATCACAACCACAATAAATATGTAAAATATTTTTATTTTTAAATTGGTGATTCAAGTCCCTAGTTGAAAATCTCGTTTTAATCTGAAAAACATTAGGATGCAATTAAACAATTTTAATTAAAAGTTGTATTTGACAAGTAAAATTTTGCAATAGTATATGCTTTTTTTTTTATTTATGTTTGTTTACAATCACGTAAATAAATGACTGGAGTACTATAATTTAGGGATAAGACATATTGTTTGATATGATTCGGTGATAGATTAGAAAAGACAAATTAAATGCAAAAATTCTGAATTTGAGTATTTTATTTTCCATAGAACGCAATTTCTGCATTACAAATGGATGCCTTGCAAAGGAATTTACGCGGAAGAATTTAGTAAGAAAATAATGTTTCCATATTTTTTTGCAGTTATTTTTGGTAAACAGTAATCTTTTTTTGTATATATAGATATTATATTTAAATATATGATCTTAAACAAATCTTATATGCACTTATCCAAAAAAAAATCTTCTATGGTTTTACCGAAAATCATCCTAACAATTCGAATTCTTATAATTATTCCTTAAATTTTGACAACCAAGATTTTGTACATTAATTAAAAAACGGTGCATGCATGGAATAAAAACAATTCAAATATGTGGATGAAAAAAATTCAAATTAAATTTAAGGGGGAAAAACAGTTTTTTAAGCGGGAATTTGAAATATTTTTTCAAACATTTTTTCTTCTCCGTATTATATAGTAATAGATATATTATTATCCAATATGCTAGCCATGAACATAGACATGGCCAAAACCCGGCGGGCCAACGGGCTGGGTTGGACTGTCCCTGAACCGTCACGGCCTAGGTCCGTGTCGGACTCGTCTTGGTATGAAATGAAAACTCCAACTGACCGTTGACAGACACTGTACATCGTTACAAAATACATGCACATCTGTTTAAGAAAGGGAAACACGTAAAATTATCAGCCTAAAAATGGCGCTCACAACGCTTAGGCGGAAAAGTTGGCATAAAGTCCTTATCTTTGGGTAGAGGGACCTCCGGAAACCAGCGGTGGGCCAGAGCCTCCCAAAAGTCTAAAAATATTCTACGAAAAAAACTTATTATGCACCAACCATGTGAATAATATGCGACGATTGTATGTCGCGTAATAATTTTTTCGACTAATAGTCGCAGATTCATTCGCCTAACAAGAATAATTATTTAATAGGCGACGAACCACGATTGACCGAATCGTACATCGAATCTTCGCATATTCGTCGCAGAAAGTCGTATACTTTAACTCATAATTTTTTCGTCCATGCTCATACCGGTCTTCTATCTATCGTATAGTTCATCGCATATGTCTTCGTACTTTCGGGGGGTGAAAAATTTAGTTTTCTATTGAGCGGTGTGAAAAACTTAGCAGGACTTCAAAACAATGTGAAAATAGCTATTTTCACTTTATGAAATCTCTAGAACCGTACCAATTATTTTTTTGTTTATGAAACGGTCAACGATTATTTTTTGGTTCGGAGTGATTTCGGTTCGATCTTTGGAATGGTTCGAAATTCTCCTGAGTCCCATGCTCAACCCTAATTTTAAGAAACTAAAAAATTCAATTTTATTTTTATTAATTAGGAATTTTTAGGATTCGGTTTTTGGATAGAATAGGAAGGATTGTGGGCCTTAAAATGATAATTAAAACACGATAAACAGGGGTAAGAAACAGAGACCAAGGTAGATTATATATTTGTGATATAAAATTACTAGTGTAGAGCCCGTGCGATGCACGGGGTATACGAGTTTAAGGCTATTTATCCAGACTTATAATTCTTATATACATGAATAAAGAAAAATGTACGGGATATATATAGTACGTGACCAGTGCGAGGCACGGGATATATTTATTTGGGGAATATTATATTATAAGATGCAATATTAAATAAAAATTTTATAATACATAGGAAAATTATACAATAAGATAGTATTGGACAAATAAACAATCATTTATTATTAAAAACCTTCTTGTACACAACATTATAAGTTTGATTATTGGACAACTCTTCATTCTCACAAACTAATCTCTTCCACCCTCTTCTATTAGTTATACGCGAAACAACAACATATAATTGGTCATGACTAAAGACATGTTTCTTTAGAAAAAAAAACCAACGTGCGATAAAGACTGTTCCTGACTCTTGTTTATGGTCATGGCATACGAAACCATAAGTGGAAATTGCCGCCGCTGGAACTTAAATGGAACCCTAAGATCAGAAGGAGTAATATTCATTCTAGGAATAGGATTTTAAGAACAATTTAAATTTTATATAACATTTTCAAAAAATTAATATATGTAAATTGTTTTGCATATTAATTCTTATTTTAATTTATAAACATTATTTAATGCACAATTTTAATTACCATGCATGTCGCTACATTCTAGTAATATTCAACATCTGTTAAGATTTTTAAGAAAAAATTTTGGTATACGGAAATCACATTATATGTAGAGGAACAAATCAGAAGATTTTTCATACAATTAGATAAGAGTTTTTATACAAAGATAGGAATGAATTTTAAATCTACACAAACTATAAATATTAGATGTATTGATTTACGTAAATTAATATCTATATAGGAAAAAATAATTAAATAAAAATTACTTGATGAAAATAGAATGCATTAATTATCTTTGACTTTTCTTCCTACTAATTCTAGTAAATGGAATGACTCTTTATATAAGTATAGATATATACTACTAATTCTAGTAAATGGAATGGCTCTTTATATAAGTATAGATGTATTATATTTGTGATATAAAATTATGTATGAGACAAATAACCTCAGAAATTCTCAGAATTGCATAACCCAGCCACAGAGATGTCTTGTACGGAGGTGGAAGATGTGCAAAACCTTGCGACATCCTTTGAAAATCTCGGCCGCCCTCCCACCACCGGTATGAATATGAACTCTCGTTTAAATATCTCAGATTTTGAACGAGGTTCTCTCTCTCTCTAGGGTTTTATTTTTTCTCCCACAGATCTGAATGTTATTGTTGTTAATCCGAGATTTTTTTTTTTGTCAGGAATAACGAAATTGGGTAGATCTAAGTCTCTGAAAAACCTAGCAAGCTTCCGTGAGAGTGTCGGCACCTTTTCTATGGGTATGAAATCTCTTCCTTTCAGTTTCCTGTGGTCTGAAACGACTTGATTTATAATGTTGTTGCTAATTGAGAATATATCAGGTACGAGGAGGAAATCACGCAGTTCCATCTCCCTTAAAACTCTGTCATCAACCAAAGCCGCTTCTACCGGTATGGAATTTCCCTTCAAATTCTTCTTTGATATGAAATTTATTGTTTAGGATCCAGTTTGTTTCTCTTTCTCAGATGATGATTCAGTTTTAATTTGGTTGTTTGTGGTACATATGCCCCATACGATCTCATTATTACGATTCCCTTCAGTTTCATGTCACGTCTAACCAACAAAGATCTGGAATTGATCTTGTTGATTTTGGTTGCTGACAGTGGTCGTTGTTCCGGTTAACTAATAGTTCCAATATTGCTTTCTCTACTCTCTGCTGCTTATTTCGAATTTGTGCAATTAGGTTGTAATAATCAAGTCACTCTTCTGTCTGATTTGTTTCTAGAATTTTCTTAACATACTATATGGCAATCTAAGTGATCCAATGGTGATGGTGATTGATATCCTACTGCCTAGAATTG
Organism: Striga asiatica; assembly: GCA_008636005.1. Taxonomy (NCBI): domain Eukaryota; kingdom Viridiplantae; phylum Streptophyta; class Magnoliopsida; order Lamiales; family Orobanchaceae; genus Striga; species Striga asiatica. The sequence goes on from BKCP01008404.1 coordinate 1,303,973, forward strand.
ATTATGAAGGTCATTATTGTTTGAGGATGTACTGTTTTATTATTCTAATTATTTAACTAAACAGGATACAACGAGGTGGAGAGCAAACTAGTACCCTCATATATTCCACAGTTTCCAAGTGAAGTTGTACCCTCATTCAAACCCTCATACGCTCCACACTATCCATTTTTTAGTTTCCATGACAGTGCCGAAGACAAAAGCCAACCTGAGGTTTGCAGCAAGTGTTCTTTAGAGCATCTTCCTCGGGACTCTTGCCCTTTTATCTTCTCTGACATTTATTTGAGCAAAGTAGTACCCTCATATGTTCCACATGTTCCAAGTGAAGTGGTACCCTCATTGATACCCTCATACGTTCCAGACAAATCATTTTTTAGCATCCATGACGGTGCCATAGACGAAAGCCAACCTGAGTTTTGCAGCAAGTGTTCTTTAGAGCATCTTCCTCGGCAAGCTTGCCCTTATATCTCCTGTGCTATTTGTTTTAGGACTCACAAAAATTGGGGCTGCCCTTATGAAAACTTTTTGCCGCAAGGGGCTGACTTTAACCGGGTTAACTGCATGGTAGTTTGCGCCTTTGATCACGCAAGTCTATTTGATGAGGAGAAGTGGGCTTGTACATGGTGTCATGGGAAAATAGCCAAACTTACGGCCAAGTACTGTTGCATTTGCTTGAATTTTGCAGACCACTGCTCCTATGAATGCCCTAAGGACGTGGACCGAGCTGCCAGCTTTAAGGCCTTGCGAGACTATGATCTTACATATCCAAAGAAGTGGGTTCCCTGTGGAGATTACTTGGCCGAAAAGGAATAGTCAAAGAAGCTTTTGAGCTAATCGTCTATGCTGCAGCTTTTGGATATGTGGATACATGCATCAGTAAACAAGGCAACCTTTTAAGTTACTTGCAAACTCTAATAGAAGCTAATGTAATAGTGTTGTTGCTCTTGAATCAGGGTAATGTAACTTTCTAAAGTCATCAACCTTGAGTGCTTAGAGGATGCTTGGATACAAAATTTATCCAAAAAATCCAAACATTTTTAACTCAATCACTTTTTTTAACTCAACTTTAACTCAACCCAACTATCATTAATATTATTAATATAATTAAATAATATCAACCAATCATTCTTACATATCACATCAATCTTAATTCACTATTCATCCACTCACAACTAACCATCACTTCAAATCTCTCTCATACTTTTACATCAAATCAACTTTAATTATTTTATTTTAAATATTATTTTAATATACCCACTAACAACTAACCATACCACCTTTTTCAAAATTAACCAAACTAAACCAAAAAATCCAAACAAATCCAAAAATTTTAGTATCCGTGCGATATTTAGATGTTTATTAATAATGGATTTCTGAGTTTGCTTGCATTTTTATTTGTTGTATTACTATTATTTGTCTCGTTCTTTACTATCATATATTCCACAGGTTCCAAAGAAACCCTCACGCGCTCCACAGAATCCGTTTTTTAGTTTCCATGACAGTGCCAAAGACAAAAGCCAACCTGAGTTTTGCAGCAAGTGTTCTTTAGAGCATTGTCCTCTGCAAGCTTGCCCGTATATCTCCTGTGCTATTTGTTTTAGGACTCACAACAGTTGGGGCTGCCCTTATGAAGACTTTTTGCCGCAAGGGGCTGACTTTGACTGGGTTAACTGCATGGCAGTTTGCGCCTTTGACGGAGGTCTAATTGATGAGGAGAAGTGGGCTTGTACATGGTGTCATGGGAAAATAGCCAAACTTACGGCCAAGTACCCAGCTGCCACGTTTAAGGCCTTGCGAGACTATGATCTTAAATTTCCGGAGAAGTGGGTTCCCTGTGGAGATTACTTGGCCGAAAAGGCACAGTCAAAGAAGCTTTTGAGCTAATCGTCTATGCTGCAGCTTTTGGATATGTGGATACATGCATCAGTAAACTAGGCAACTTTTAAGTTACTGGCCAACTCTAACAGAAGCTAATGTAATAGTGTTGCTCTTGAATCAGGGTAATGTAACTTTCTAAAGTCATCAAACCAATAATGGATTTCTGAATTTGCTTGCATTGTTGTTTGTTGTATTACTATTATTTGTCTCGTTCTTTACTATTATAAGTTGCTGTTTGAGTACACCATTGTGGATGTGTTTATTTTGACAACCTGAAACAGATTATAACGTTGTTTTCATCACCTCTCTTTCAAGGATTGGGTTTCCATTTTTTATTTATTTATTTATTTATTTATTTATTTATTTATTATTAATAACCATGTTGCTTTGTGTGTATTTATGAGCACCAGCATATGTAAAGATAACAAAAAAATTCTTGCATGAGATAGGCCTAACCGCTTTTGTATTCTTTTAACAAAAAACGTATACTTATGTTATGAAATGTCATACTTTTAATTATGTTATTTTTTTAGCGTAATGTAATTTCATCAATTTGAAAGGATGCAGATTATCAATTGAGAAAAAGTATGTATTCCTTGCATTAGCAGCCTTACTGAAAAGATAAATATGCTATGAGACAAGTTAGCAAGGAAGAAAAGAATCAAAAGCTAGTTTCCTCTCTCTTAAAGTTTGATGTGGTTTGTGGATGTGAAGGAGGGAGCTGATTCTGTTTTAATGCTCCAATTCCAGATTTAGAATAATGATAATGTATCTTGTAACAACCAGTTAGCTTGCTCAAAAAATGATTTCTGTGGGTGAAGTTTGGTCAAAGCTAATCAAACATAAGTACAGAACACATAATGAAGTAAACTGATTCAGTAAATTCTCCTACTATCTACGATTGACTAGAACATAGTTCTTGAGGCAATTAAATGCATTTGTCAATCTATTGGATTGTGATTTCTTCTTTACCTTCCCTTATCACTTGTCAGAATGAATTCTAAAATTGCATCTCTCTCTCTCTCTCTCTCTCTCTCTCTCTCTCTCTCTCTCTCTCTGTGTGTGTGTGTGTGTTTGTTATGAGGTTTAGATACTCATTGCGTGCCAAGCGTATATTCAGTGAACTTGAGGAGCAGCCTTATGTTGTGGAGCTTGACCTTAAGTTTCAGTGTCAAAGTATTTAAGGTTTTTAATAAATAATTGATTAAATCGAGTTGTGTGCTCCAAACCGAAGTTTTAATTTCGACCAATTCTTTTCTTTCTTCTTCTTCTTCTTTTTTATTGGTCGGATTTTGCACAACCTTATATTCAACCCAGCGATAACAAGAGTAGGTTCATATACCAACAGTCAAAATGAGGTCCGTGGATGTCATAGCCAGATAAGTCATAGCCGACCTGCTATCGGAGGGAATAACATAAATAATGAATTGTTGTAATTTGTAATACACGATGGTAACATTTTCTTTTATATTTCCAATATTATTAACAAAATAATAATAATAATACAACAACAACATATCCAGTATATTCCCAATAGGTTGGGATCTGGGGGGTCAGTTGTACGCAGACCTTACCCTTGTAATTATACAAGGAGGCTGTTTCCGTAGCGACCCAAGATGCATTGCGCCGTTTGATATATTTTTTTTTTCTAGAAACTTCACTAATAGAAGAAGCACTAGAAGTTAATTGAGTCATTTTGATCTAGTCCATTATTAGCACTATGCCAGGAGAATTGTCAACAATGACTCTTCCAGCTCCATTTGCAATGGACAAAAATAATAATAATAATAATAATAATAATAATAATAATAATAATAATGCATGTCACTATTTCATAGACTATTCATCCAAGCCAATCTCAAATTTTATACTAAAACTCATAATTTTTCAAAATTCATTCTGTAACATTAGATTAGAACAAGAAAATGGATAAGATACAAAACCATACGACTAAAATGCTTCCTAGTACACCAACTCAATTGCAGTTGATATTTTTATAAGGTAAAAAATAAATAAAAAATAAAATCATTAGTTACTGTGTTACATCAGATCCCCACAAGCAGCAGCACAAACACCACCCTTTGGCTTTTCTTGATCACTAAAATAGATACCAGCTTCATTAAACAGAAATAACAAACACAAAAGATCATCGTTTGACAGTTTGGACGGCCTCTTATCCAAGAACTCACCCGATTCCAAAACGCTCACGATTTTCCTCCTGAGAATGCCAACCCCATTATCGGACCCCAAACACGACCCGAATCCTTCTTCATCTCCATCACCATTGCTATCATATTCACGACCTTCTGAATTACCATCTTCGGAAAGCAAATCAAATTTAGACAATTTCATTAACTCCATCAATTTTCTCTTTTGTTTGAACGTCGCGCCTAAAGTCTTGTTTTTCTTGCAAAAACAAGTCCTTGTGAAAGCCCACCACTCGTCTAGGTCGACATTTGGGATTTCACTTTTAGGGTAGATTTTCACCACCGAGGAATCAACTCTCGGGCACGGTACAAAGTCCCTCTTGCTTACATCCATTACAAATTCAACGTTAGCAACCAGATTCACATTCACGGCCAGTCTATTGAACTCAGAGTCACCTGGTTTTGCCAAAAGCCTTCTCGCGAACTCTTTCTGAAGCAATAATGTTGCACTTCTAAACGGATTTTCGGTTGCACCATAAACCAATTTAGCCAACAATGGGGATGATATGCCGTAAGGAATGTTTGCCACGACAAGATTGAATTTTGGGAACTCGGTCCTCAATGCATCACCAATAATAATCTGCAAAACAGTCGACCACAGAACCTTAATTGATTTACAGAATGTTACCAAAAGATCATTTTACTTTCACGGAAAACACCATAATTTCCACTTTTAGACTATTTATTGTAATCATGTAAGCTATTAAAAAAAAAGAATTAGGAAGCTGTATAGTATGCAAATCGCAGATATTGATTGATGAACAGAGTAAATAGCTCTAAATTGTGTTCGACTCGTGCAAAAATCAAGCATGGTACGAGTTGTATTTAAGAAGACTAAGTTGGCCCAATATCCAAATTTTCTAACTGGCTGCAACTTGGGACTAATATTCATACAGACATTTCACCAAACACCTTAAATGCACCAACAACATCAAAAAACACTCACGTCGAGACGGTCATCAAACCCTCTCCCAGCGGCAGCGGCCCGTTTACGCAGAACCTCAACCATACGACTGTCGATCTCGACGGCCACAACTTTCTTGGCGGCCTCAAGGAGCTTGAGAGTGAGATTCCCGGTGCCGGGTCCGATTTCCAGAACAGTATCATCGGGCTTCACGCCCGAAGCCCGAATGATGGCGTCCAGCACTCGCGGGTTGGTCAGGAGGTGCTGCCCTCTGCTTTTAAAAAGACGTATTTGCCCTTCTTCTTCTTCTTCTTCTCTGTTGGTTTTCCAGCAAAAGCCGCCGGAGCCATCGCCGGACTTTGTCCGGAGGTAGAGACAGAAGAGGTTGCGGCAATAGTTGGGGTTGAACAGATTATCAGATAAAGCTTTTCGCAGATGGAGCATTCGGATTTTCTTCAGTTTCCTTCTTCTCTATTTTGTTTTGTTTCAATAGGTTCAATCCGCTTAACCGGTTTTAAATTAGGCTTCATTGCACATAAAATCATCACATTTTGTGTAATTGGAAATAAAACTCAAATTTTTTATCTTTGCAACTAAATACTAAATCTTTATTATGTGTTGCAAATTTGTCTCAAAACTATTTTCCGGCCACTTTTGGTGACGTGTTCGATCAGAACACTAAAATCGCCTAAAAACACTCAAAAATCACTCACTCTGTCCAATTTTTTTGAATTTTGGGGTGAGCTCGTAAATGTATTCGGAATGTTCGGGGTGAACTCGATTTTTGATGGTGAAGAATCGCACCATGGAGAAGAGTCGCTGCAATTTTTTTTATTTTTTTTCAATTGAGGGAAAAGAACTCGATTTTTATGAAGATTATGGAGCAAAAAAAGATAAAATTCTATTCTTTCAATTGGTACTATACTTTAATTTTGGTTAATTTGTTGGCACATAATTTGGCAAAAATATTGTGAAGAGTTTCAAAGATTGATGCCACACAAGTCTCATAAGTACCACGTAAGATTTTTTATCGGACACGTCAACAAGAATTGACCGAAAAATGGTTTTGAGACAAATTTGCAACACATAATAAAAGTTTGGTATTTATTTGCAAAGATGAAAATGTTGAGTTTTATTTGTAATTACACAAAATGTGAGGATTTTAGGTGCAATTAAGCCTTTAAATTATTAATGAACTTTAATATTATAATATAAATAATGTAAAACACAATTTTAATTAATACCCAAATTGATTAAAATCTATTTTAAGGAATATAAACTAACATGGTTAAGGGTAGAATAGAACTTGCAAAAAAGTTAATAAAAAAATTAAATTGAATTTTTAAATTTTGGTATGTCCGATATATTGGCCGTTATTTTCGGTAAAACAGATGAGTGTGACGAGGAGGAAGAAAAAAACAACCAAACAGCATCGTGCATTTATAATGGTATATTTCTATTTGTTGACGATCTTTGAAGTTGATTTCTCTTGGCTGTTCTGTTTATCGATTTGTATTGTGCTTGAGGTGATATTAGCTATGGAATGCACATTTGCACTTGGCAGTTGAAACTAGAACAACCTTTTGTGTAGTGCATTTGTGAGGGCTGATATGTCCTAAGTTTGTATTCTGACAATGTTGTGTGCCTAGTTTAGGTGCTGGAGAATGTGCTGGTGACAATTTAGGTTTGTGTTGCTTATGGAGTTTACTTAACCGACGTGAAGATGAAGAGTTTGTTCAGCAGAGAGCTTAAAGCCACTGAAGATAAAATGTGGAGAAAATTGGTTGATCTATTCTTGCTTAAGACTGAAACTAGGCACTCATGTGATATACTCTTCCTCAGGGTTTTGATCTGTTATGTTGGTTGGTGCCTTCGAGCTCTAGCTACATATTCTCGTTTTAAGTTTTTCATTTCTATTTTTTTATACGAAATCGAGCATTTCATCCGTCGCATGTTTCTCTATTTGTTTGCTGAACCGGTATGTGTTCCAAAGAGCCCAAGATATCTTCTCCATAGTTTAAAGCCCTATCATACTATATATTAGCTTTTGTGTTTTCATGTTTTAGTTACCCATAAATTATCACTAGTTTGAGCCATTTTGGTGCCTGCACTATTTTGGTACAGATTTTGCACCAAATTCCAAAACTGTCTCCAACAATCTTGCTTCATGTTTTACTCCAAAAAATAATATTTACTAAATACTTTTATTTTTTATTATTATTATTATTATTATTATTATTATTATTATTATTATTATTATTACAGTGCATAGAAGCATGGTAAAAAACAGATTGACAGGAGAAATAGAGGAGCTAGTTGCCTAGGCAAATTTTACAAGATTGAATCACACTAGCAAAAACATATAAACTTTACCCAATTGAAGTATAAAAAAATAAACAAATGAGTATGAACCACAAGGATATTAGAAGCCCAAATCAAAAAGGAAACCAAACAACCAGATGAACTACATCATGAATCTTTTTTCCTAGCGAGTTTCAACATATTCAACACATTCTCATACACAATGAATGTAATAGAGGCAGCAGGAGCATTTTTCAACACATTTGCTGTGATACCCTTATAGAATCCTCGTACGCCCTCAAACCTGTGAAAGGAGCCGAACAGAAAAGGCAAAGTTAATCAATATTGTGAAAAACAAACATCAACAGCAACATGGTATTCAAAGTTGTAATACACAATGGATCATGAATAGTTTTTCGACATGGATCATTTTCACGTCTCTAGAAAACACTTTCTGAATAGGAGAAAAGTCGGGTTCTAACAAATCAATATTTAAGGGTGTGCCGCTAACAAAATTGCTATATTGTGATTGCATGTTTCCACCTGTGAAATTATTTTGTGTATGGAGAAGATACTTACCGTGCAGTCTCCTTTAGAACGTGCAAGCTGTCTACATATCTCGGAATGCCTTGAATATTCGGACGTTGCTTTAGTCAAAATAATCATAGTTAGTATTTAATATTTATAAAGGAAAGAAACTCAAACGATCTACAGAACCCATTAGAGTTCATTTTCAAGTATGAACGACAGTTATGGTAAAATAGGAAGTACAGATCGTGTCTTTTTTTTACCTGCAATCTAGCTCGAATAACCTGGTAGAGATCAACCAACACATTCAGCAAACATTAAAGACAAATTTCTTGCATAGTCCATTAAAGAAAGATGTTAGTACAGATTATCAATCTTCAGAAGGTGCCTACCTGAAAAGGGTACGTCAAAAGAATGGCAACAAATTTTGAAGAAGCACCTAATACAGCGTAATCAAATGAATCCTGTAAACAACAATTGGAGAAATCAAATGGACCTTCAAAATAGAATATCAGGTTGAAGTTGCAGATATATAATCGTAACTATATCAGATGAATGCTCTTGATGGCCCAAAAGGAAGTGCTTTAGGGCGTGCTTGGATACAAAAATATCCGCTCAAAACAAGTTTTTTTGGTTAACTATGGTTAATTTTGAAAAATATGGTATGGTTAGTTAGTGGGATTTTGAATTTATATTAAAATATTATTTAAAATAAAATAATTAAAGTTGATTTGATGTAAAAGTAGGAGAGAGATGATGTGAAATGATGGTTAGTTAAGATTATGTGAGTGGATGAATAGTGAATTATAGTTATGTGATGTGTAAGAATGATTGGTTGATATTATTTACTTTTAATAATAATATTGAGTATAGTGGAGTTGGGTTAAAGTTGCGTTAGATTTTGAGTATGAATTGAGTTATTTTATATACATACACATTAGCACTGTTCTAAAAATCGGCCTAGGCGGCCGCCTAGGCGGTGCCTAGGCGCTAGGCGGTGTCCGGGCGCCTCCGATTTGTACAAATCGGCAAAAAAAATCGGCCAGGCGGCTAGGCGGCGCCTAGGCGGCCCTAGGCGCTCCTAGGCTGCCTTGGCGGGCTCGGCGGCCAGGCGGTTAGGCGGCGTCTAGGCGGGCGTAGGCGGACTTAGGCCCTCCTAGGCAGGCTCGACGGCAATTTTTCAATTTTTTTTTAATTTTTTTTATTTTTTTAAATACTAATTACATTATTTTGTTCTCATGTTTTCTTTAATATATATTAATATTATTATTTGGACTTTGGTGTGTGAATTTATTATATGTTGAGATAATTTTATTTTGTAGGTAGTTAAAATAAATAAAAAATAAAGTATTTACTATTGATTTCTGGACCCCGACTAGGCGCCGCCTAGGCCCCGACTAGGCGCTCTAGGCGCTAGGCACTGGTCGAGCGCCTAGCGGGCGCCTAGCGACTTTTAGAACACTGCACATTAGTGCATAGAAGCATGGTACAAAACAAACTGGAAAGTCCATTAGGGATTTGTAGAAGCAGAATTGCCCACAAGAAACTCTGGGATTAAGTACCGTAATGAGCATATGAAAAAAATCGACCAACCAACCAACCAATAAAGAGTCTAAGAAGGCATACAGTTCTTGCATGTGGTTTGCACACGATTTTTTTGAGAACAAAATGGTATACACTTTATAAAACTTACCAGTAAATTTTCCGCTACATTCGAATTTTGTCCATTTTCCTTGGTCCTATAATTGACAACCATCTTCCGAAGTTCCTCGTATGCTGTAAACTGGATAGCGCCATGTGTAACCTGCTGAAACACAACTGGTTTTTTAAAGCCTATGATATGATGAGCACTATATTTAGCGTGAGGCAAATAAATGAGAAGCAAAGT
>BKCP01008404.1:1313713-1344535 GCA_008636005.1 Striga asiatica
AATACAGAAAAATGGGGAAATAGACTAACCAAAAAAAGACCAGGGACGAGCCCTTTGTAGAGTGACCTCCATCCCTCTTCTTTCAGAATGGTTCTTATAGCATCTGATATACAGAAGGTAGAAAAAGTAAAACTTCTACTTTTACTGGCACGGAATAAGCTGGAAGATCCCGTAAAAACAAATTCAGTAAAAGAAAGAACAAGAACAAGGGCTGGGGAAAATCCTGAAACAAACAAGATGTCAACTTTCAAAATTTTTAGTCAGAGGTCTAGTGACACTGACTCTCAAACTTTATTCATTTTAACACTGATGTTGGGGTAGTTCTTATCAATAGTATGTTATACATACATTGAAGCAGCTTATACGTTCGATAATAAAATTATGGCACATTTTGTATTCCCAGATCATTATGATTTGTGGGCCACCGAGTAGGAAACAGAATCAGTTATTGAGTTCTTATCTTTTATTTGGGCTGTATACTGCAGTACTTCATGATTTTTTATCTTCTGTGGTCAACCCATTTTAGTAATCATTGAACTAATTAACTAAGATAAGTTCCACTCTTCACGGCTATGACCAGCATTGTCCTTAGTAAATTGTCTTCTCTTTTCTTTTTTGTCTTTTTTCTATTTTTTCTTCTCGCATGAAACATCAAAATCCTTTGAGGCTAGTTAGCATGATGCATTAATGTTTGAGTGCTATAAATAATCTTTTACATTCTGATTGGTCATTTTGGTTGCATAGTATTGGATTTTGTTCATAAACATATTACATATAACACAAGAAGAGCACAGATTGATATCCATTTTTCTAAATACAGAAAATTTATCCTCGCCTTACCTAATATGCCAACAAAAAGGACCGAATAGGCAACAACTAACAACATTGTAAAATGGTTACATTTAAGCAGATCATATAGAGCTGGTATATAAGATCAGAGCTAACCATGAAAACCAGAATATGTACGAGCTTGCTGTGGAGTTTGAAGCTGCAACCTTGTTTTCACCAGCCAAATAGGATTGGTGCAAAGGCAGACCTGAAAGATCCAAAAGAGATTTTCTCGTAATCAAGACAAAGGCCACACAATAATTTAAAATATTAACTTGGTTAATGCTTAATGGATTTCTCTTGGAGCAATTCTTCCTCATTAAACACTGCTGACAGAAATTTATACTAGCATCTCCACCCTCCAGATAATATATGTTCCAGATAGTGTGATCAGCTACAACAAGTTCTTGTATTTATTAACAGAAACAAAAGGAAAAAAAATAAATAGAAAATTCTAGTAAACTTTTTTAGTTTGACACTACCCAATATTTGTGGTAGAACCCCTGAATTTTCTTTTGTTTCTTGAAAAGGAAAATGTCACACAATTGTAAGCATTTATTAAAATATTTTTTTCCACAGAATTACTGTATATCAACTCATTTTACCACAAGGATCATAAATGAGTTTTAAAGCAGTCAAATCAATACAAACGATCTTTCTAGTTCTGGAACATGGTATTCTGACATAATTAAAGGACAAGTAATTCAAATACTAACCAGCCCTCCAGCTTCTGCAGCTGAAGCAAGATGAAGAACAGGGCTAAGTTCCTCTCTGTTTCGTAAATATCGCTGCTTGGCTTTGTTGTAGCTATGAAAACATAAGAAGTTCAAGGTTAATATCAAATAGCTTGTTCAAGCATGCTGGACAACATAATAGCATTATATCAGAAAAACCTAGCTAAGGCATTGAATTTGAATTACAAATACTGTCTATTCGTAAAGTCTCGAAAGAGAATTAGGAAATTTGATATTCAAGGTTTGCCTAAAAACACATTTAGTAATGTCCCCATTAGACAATGAGCACAATTGTAAATACATTGAAGGTTGGAATTATAACATGTAAACCACAAAGAGATGGTTAAAGTATGTGATAGGATAATTCAGGTTGCTTATACAAATTTCCACTTTCCACCACGAACACTACAAGTACAAGATACACGATTTTTTTTCAAACCTTCAAGATTATCATACTTCAAACTAATACTGGACAGAACTTCTCAATGATGCTTACAAGTAGAAATACAAACCCCATGAAATAGTTGATCCAAGAACAGCAGGGTAAAAGCCAGCATATAGCCCTCTGAGACCCTGAAGTGAAGATGAAATTTTTGTAAGAACAAAAATTATAACCATAAATTCTTTGGAATAAAGTGATCAATAAATAACAAAAAACAGTCACAATAGTTAGGCAATAGCCAATATGGCATGCAACTGACCCGAGCTATAACTTGAAGATGGTTACATAGAGCAAATGCAAGCTATAGTATCACCATAATGTAAAAAAAGAAAAAGAAACATGATTAGAGACGGAGAACAGTTTGTGATGCATCCTACAAATTTGTAGCAACAGACCAAAAAGGTAGAAAAAAAGACTAATCTTTTCCAGGTTAATGAGATCGGGATTCAGAAAGGTTTAAATAATATACTATTTTGATACGTACCCACACCAAAAACAGACACCTCAAGCATAGAGAGCAGTTCATCGATTTGTATCAGGAATTACCAATAAACTCCACAAGCATTATGCATAAACCATTTGCACTTTCTTCACCATGCTAATATCATTAATGAATCAATAGCCAAATGCTAAAAAAGATTAAGAGTCATCAAAGGACGCAACTTTTTAAAACAATATTCTCAAACAACAAACCTCGGTGCGAGCAATGGTGAATAGAGCGTGCGGAGTGTTCTTATACGTTGGCAGAGCTGACAATCTCCCATCATTAACTATTTAACAAGACCAAACAAAAGGTCACCAAAAAACAAGATTTCACCATCACCTATAAGAAATTACAGGCTTTCCTTCAAATTAAGTGAAAAATAGACGAAAAGAGACCTTGGAATCGTGTTCGGATGACATCAAGTGGGTGAGTGAAGGTGACCGTTGCGAGGCCGGCGGCGGAGCCGGCCGCCGCATTCTCCCACTGCCAGGCGACCGCCATCAATCTCCGGCGACTTTATGAATTCACCATCTTTTTCATTTCGACTTTGAGTGACTACAAATAGGGGCCGCGGTGAAGGTTTGATGCCTCAAGGTAAGGAATCCACGCAAAGGCAGATAATATTGATGTTTCTTTCTCTTTCTTTCTTTCCTTTTTTATTTAATTTAATTTAACTATTTTTACTCCACAATCCGGCCATGGGTTTTTTTACTCCAATATGCCTAAATTCGCCAAAATGGAAAAAATAAAAAAAAAATAAAAAATAAACTTTGGAGTAGAAGTGCGAAGGGGGTATGTGAGCAATATGCGACAATAGCTGAAAGATGAAAGAAATAAAAGGGGTATGCGATATGCGACAATTCGCATACCCCTCGCATAACTGAAATAACTGAAAGAAATAAAAAATAACTTTCGAGTAGAAGTGCGAAGGGGGTATGCGAGCAATATGCGGCAATTCGCATACCATGAAAGAAATAAAAAATATTCTACGAAAAAACTTATTATACACCAACCCTGCGAATAATATGCGACGTTTGTATGTCGCAGAATAATTTTTTCGACTAATAGTCGCAGATTCATTTGCCTAACAAGAATAATTATTTAATAGGCGACGGACTGCGATTGACCGAATCGTACATCGAATCTCCGCATATTCGTCGCAGAACAGTCGCATACTTTAACTTATAATTTACTCGCCCATGCTCATACCGGTCGTCTATCTATCGCATATGCCTTCGTACTTTCTGGGGTGAAAAATTAGCATTTTATTGGGCGGTGTGAAAAACTTAGCAGGACTTCAAACGGGGTGAAAATAGCTATTTTCACTTTATGAAATATCTAGAACCGTATCAATTGTTTTTTGTTTATGAAACGGTCAGCGGTTATTTTTTTGTTCGGAGTGATTTCAGTTTGATTTTTGGAACGACTCGAAATTCTCCGAGCTCAGCCCTAATTTTAAGAAACTCAAAAATTCAATTTTATTTTTATTAATTAGGAATTATTAGGATTCGGTTTTCGGATAGAATGGGAAGGATTGTGGGCCTTAGAATGATAATTAAAACACGATAAACAGGGGTAAGAAACAGAGACCAAGGTAGATTATATATTTGTGATATAAAATTATGTAATGAGACAAATAACCTCAGAAATTCTCAGAATTGCATAACCCAGCCACGTGGCGTTTATTTAAGTGACCCACTCAAAGGTCATATTTATTTAAGTGACCCTTTTGTCTTTTTTATAAAGTGTGATAAATGAAGGGTAAAAAATGTCCTTATGTTATATAACAAATGTTCTTTCGTTTTTCTTTATGATATAACGAAAGTAGGTTTGTTATATTGGAACTTGTTATATTTTGAGTCCTAATTCTTTACTTATCGCTTGAACCTTTTGTTCAATTTTATATATATTGTTATTTGGTTTTATGATTACTTCAGTACAATTATCTATTTTCGAAGAACTTGCTTCGTTTTCCTCATTATTCTGTTTAGGAATAACGTAGTCTATTTTAGATCTTACGAAAGACGAAGTTCTATGTACTTGAAAGAACCTTCTAGGTGCTTCTAGTTGTAATATTGGTGAAAATAACTCATCAATTTCAATTTTATCATGAGGTTTGAATGACAAACTATGATGACTGTTAGTTAGTGCATAGTTTATTCTCCATGTTACTGAAAATGGGTGATTTCCAGTTTTCATTATTTTTCTTTTCATGTTCCAACACAAAGTGATAGAATCATCTAAATTATTGTCCAATAAAGACATTCCAACTTGGTAATTTAAATTAAACTTAATTTTACCAAATTTTAGATTTCCACTCCCTTCAGCTATTAGAGCATCAGAATAATTAATCATTCTATTATCAATTAGTCTTATTGTAATAGGAGAATCTATTCCTAGACTATAAGTAGATTTAAGAATCATTTGTATAGTAGAAACATGTAAGTAAGAGATTTTATTCCTAGTTTCTGTTTTTATATCTTTCAATGTAGAAAGAATTTGTTCTTTACAGATAACGGGAATAACTACATTTCTTTCTGTTTGATCTGTATCTATTGCTTCTTCTCCAAAAATGATTCCAAAGGATATTTCATTCTTTCTAGAAATTAAGTTATTTAATTTCTTTATCAATCCTTCATTTCTGAAATTATGATTCTTTTTTAAATCATGATCTGCTATTCCTAATTTATTTGCATCTATCAAGGCTTCAATTAAATAGCCTGATTTTTCATGCTTTGTGCAGTAATCTAAAAGATTGTTTTCTTTATCCATAGACTTTTAATATAAAATTTTAGTATTTTCGCCTGTTCTCAGGCTCTGATACCATTTTTATTTTGCTGCTTTTCATTTTGTTTTTTGTTGTTGCTCCAGCTTTTAACTACGGGTTTATGATCAATTTTGCGGAAATTCTTAGATATTAAATCTTAGTTTTTTCAATTTTTTCTTTATACTTTTCAAATAATTAACTTGACCTTCTATTTCTGGAAAACAATCTCCATAGTAATTATCTCTTGTAGAATGCCTTTTATAATAATTTTTCTTGAGCGTAATTCCGTATATAAGGTTTTCTAGATCTTTTAAAAGATCCTCTCTAGCTTTTTCAAGTAAATCTATTTCATTTTTTCTTATATTACCATAAGCATCTAAACTTATGGGACTATTTAATCTTTCGCTAATAATGTCAAACTCTTCTTTCATCATTAAAAGTTAGAGCATTCTTCAAATGAAAACATCATTTGAAACTGTGAGTTATGAGGAATACTCTTGAGAAAGATGAAACTCTGCCATGATAAATCCATTTTTTACAAACCTCAAATTCTGGGGTTGTAATGGATTCTCGTTTTGAACGAGTCGAAGGCTATAGGCCATTCTTTCGATATCTGAAGCAATCAGATTTTTATTGCAAGTTTGAATCAAAGTTCGATACTTAGTTTTCAACTTTTGAATAGTTGATTCTAAAATATACTTCCACAAAATAGCAGGCATTATATATTTTTATATACAGAGTTTTTCTAAGTTTGATATAATTTTAGCTAACTCTTTTTCTCTAGTTACTAGTGATGAATGAATATCATTGTAATAGTTATCTTTTGATCTTTGTTTATTATTTCTAATAGTTTGTCGTTGAACACCATTTTCTAGAATTTTTAGTTTCTCTAAAATTTCGAGTTTAAGAAACTTTAAAAGATTATTTTCTAATCTTCTTAATTCTTCATATTTATCTAATCTTATGGGTAATTGTATGCAATTTTCAATGTTATTAAAAACATTATTAAAAAGTTTTGAGTTCATACCTTTCTTCTGGGTTTTAAATTCTTTTAGTGTGCTTAAGATGATTGGTCCACCATAGCTTCCTGCTTTATCCTCAAATTCCAAACACTATGCTCCGAGTCGTCTTACTGCCCTCCTTCCTGGGTCTTACTTCGACTAGCGATTGTGTCTCCAGGAATATCCAGAGAATTTTAGCCTAAGCTTTTGGTTTGATCTTTTCTTGAAGCTTAATAGCTTCTAAGTGTTTGAAAACTTAATGTTTCTGTGATATAAAGCTCGTGGCTTAAGAACAACTTTTATTGAATATTAAATGTTTACAAAGAATAAAACTTCAAAATCTGATGAGGGATTGATGCCTTACATACTCCCATGGCACTCCCTTATATAGGAAATAGAAATGCTTGAATTATTGGGGTTCGGCACATGTCGCCGTCTCACCAAACGCATTTTGAAAAAGATCAAAAGCAGAAAATCTCCATCTGATTTTGTCTGCTACATTATTACATAATGGTAGGAACTACTTATCAACAATCGCATGGCTACTACATTATTACATTACATTATTACATAATGGTAGGGACTATTCTTATCACATGATAAGGTTCACATTGCTGGCAAGTTTCCTTCATTTATCGTGGTAGGGTCTGTGGTTGCTGGCTTGCTCGAATTTTCTTCTTTTTCCAAAGTGGTAGGGTCCTCCATTTGTTTTTCTTTTTGCTTACCCGACTCCCTCTTGTCATTAGTGTCGGCAACCTTCTTCTTCTTCTTTTGGTGCTTTTATTTCTCTTCATTTACTGTAAGGACAATAGACTGCACCATTTGCTTTGTTGCTTCTGTGGCATGAATCTTGAGGATGAGATTATCCTGCCAATTTTGAACTATGGCCAAGTCTTGTTTGTCAATATTTTTGTTGAAATTACTGACCAGAAGAATATTCGGGCTGCAATAATTTACTTTAATTTGGCTTGAAGAATTTATTTTTTCTAATGTTTTCAAGATAAAATAAATTCTATCTGCCCTTTCCAATTTCAGTTCTTCTTCTGTCAATGGAGGTTTTTCTTGTACCAGTGGTACTGGTGGTTTTACTTCTCCAGAAACCCCAACATGAATATAGTGATATGCTGGATATTGTTCTTCTTTGTTCCAATCTGGTATTGAGCTCCAGATCTTGACAAAGATTGATTTGTTATTTTCACGAATTCTGCATTTTTCCATGTACAAGGCGATTGCTTGTTTAATTTTTGGAAAATATGACAATTCTCTTAAACTGTTCTCTGGGTAGAGGGTATCAATGAATCCCCCTAGGAACAAGTCTCTTGTGATTTCAGGAGTAACTCCTGGTAGCAGGATGGCTTTAATCTGTTGATTTCTGCTAATAGGAATGTATCCTTGTTCACTTGTACTCGCGTTTACTTCTTCGTATAACGTGAGCCATTCTTTCTGGGTTATAGTAGTTTTGATTAACTTACTATCCAGCTGCTGCATTTTAAATTCGTCAAATTTTATGAATGGATTTTTCAAATGGTGTTCTTTAGGAATACCAGTGTTACGAAATACTGGTACTCTCTCAGTGATTTTGTTCTTTAGTTTTTCAAAGATCATCCTTGCTTCGAATTCAGTCTTTGCCGTATGATAGTATTCAGCTGACAAATCTTTTATTTTCTCGAAGCTATTATAGACTCCAATTTTTGGCCCGGTGTGCACCGTGTACCAGTTAGGTGCCCTTTCTTCCTCAACAAAAGTTGATTGGGTCTTTTGATCTTTCACCAGAGCGTCTTTGTATTCGGTTTTAACTTCTTTTTTACTATCAGGCTCTGAGAGACTTCCTTTATCTGTCTGATTTTTCAATTGTACTATCTTCAATTTCTGCTTTAAAATTTCCAATTCATGCTCCTTTTGCATGATTTCTAATTTAAGTTCTTCAACTTGAAGATCCATTTTGGTCCTTTTTGCTTTGGATTTTGCAATCTTTTGCTGAAGCGTTTGTTTCTTCAATCAAATACCTGCAAATTCCCTTGTTAGACAATCAGCAAGATAATTTTTATCACCTTTTATATGTTCAACATCAAATTGATAGTGCTTTAGATGTAATTGCCACCTAATCAATCTGCCTTGTTTATAATCTCCTTTAAATTCATTTTTAATAAAATAAATAAAATTTTTATTATCAGTTCTTACTAAAAACTTATTGGAGATAAGATATATTTTGAATTTTTGAATGCCCCGTAAAACTGCGAGCCATTCTTTTTCATTACTATGGTAATTCTTTTCAGCATCCTTAAAAGTTCCTGAAGTATATCTACACAATTTTTCTTCAGAAGAGTCTACTGGTTTTGCTTTTAAAACTGCGCTCCAGTAGGAGTCGGAGGCATCTGTTTCCAAAATCATTTTATCATTTTCTTGAGGGTGATATAATATGGGTAGAATTTTTAGTTTTTTCTTTATTTTTTCTACATATGTTGTATCACTTGATGACCAAGTAAAAACGACATCCTTTTTTAATTTTGCTTGTAAAGGCTTACGTATCGCTGCCAAATTAGCTATGTAGCCTTCTACATAATTTAAAATTCCAAGAAACCTTTGTAGTTGTTTTTTATTTCTTATTTCTGAAGGAAATTCAGATATTTTTGTCATGATATGCGGTTGCATAGTTAGACTTCTATTTTCAATTTCTAGTCCTAAGAAATTAATCTTAGTTTGAGCAATTTTTGCCTTTTTCTCAGAAAGGATGATTCCTTCTTTAAGACATTGTTCTAGTACTTGTATAACATGCTTATAATGTTCTTGTTCTGTTTTGCTGAAGACAATTATATCATCAACATATACCGTGCAAATTTTACTAAATTCTTTGCTCGGGTCTTTTAAACATAGAGCATTATCAATTCTCCGTTGGAATAATCCAGGGGCTTGTTTTAGTCCGAAAGGAACATCATTCCATTCAAATTGTCCATTTGGGCAACTGAATGCTGTTAACTTTCTGCTTTCTTCTTTTAGAGGGACTTGCCAAAATCCACTCTTACAATCGAACGTACTAAACCATTTCATATTTTTAATTAAATGAAATAGTTCTTCTTTCTTTGGTAAAAAATACCCATCCATTTCTGTATTATCATTTAATTTTTTATAATTAATAACCATACGTCTTTTTTGTCTTCGTTTTTCAGCTTCATTTTCTACTAGAAAAGCTGGATGACTATGTGGGGATTTACTAGGACGAATTAAATTCATTTTTAGTAATTCTTCAATCTGTATGTTAAACTCTTCTCTATCTCGAGGAGTATAACACATTGGTTTAACTCTTATAACCTTTAAAGGGTCGATTAATTTTATTTCAGCATGTAAGGTTGGGTTTTTTATACTTTTATTAAGCATTTTATCTAACGGATTTTCACTCGTTATTTTATTTAATGCTTGTTGACAATCTTCTAAAGATAACATATAAAGCGTTTGATGTTTGGATATTAAGGTGTCTATTATTTTCTTACATTGCATGGTTCGAATAAAAATTATTTCTGGATTTTTAGTTTCATTTGTTATTGCAATGTTTGTCTTTTTTATATCTGTAACCTCACCACGTTTTTGTAGTTTGGCGTTATTTGTCATAAATTCTTTAGATGCAAGGCTGTAAGCTTTCTTCACAATTGTTATATAAACTGGTACTTCATTCAAGTGTAACAGTATATAATTTAATTCCTGGACAAAGGGTCTGTATAATTTTAAGAAGTTATTACCTATTAAAAGGTCTACTCCCGTATCTTGTTGGTATATAGTAGGAACTGTAAATTTTTCTCCCGCTATTAAAAATGTGACATTATAAGCTACTTTTTCTAAGGTAATTACTTGTTTATTTGCAACTCGTGCAGTTATTTTTTGTTTAGCATTTTCCCATTTTTCGATGGGTAATACTAAAGGATGTGCAGCACAAATACTTGCGTCTGTATCTATATATCCATGAAGGTGATATAGTTTATATCCAGTGAATTTAAGACCCACTTTGATATAGGTACTATTAGGGTTAGTTATATTTAACAATCGTTCCATTCTTCAGAACTATCATCAGTGCAACTTTCCCATTCAGAGTTTGGTTTGGAATAGAACTGTTTATATTCTATTTCAAATTTTAGTTCATATTCTGAATTGTTAGACTCATTCTCAGATTCAATTGGTTCAAAGTTGAACTTTTGCATTGCATAAAGCATTTTAACTTTATCCTTACTTTCTTTTCTTTTAGGACATTCATTTGCATAATGACCTTCTTCTTGGCATAACCAACATTTACAGTTAGTTTTTCCTTTTGGGCAATATTTTTCTTTTCTTTCAATCCTCTTTCTATATATTGGTTTGTTCATTTTATAATTCTCTTTTTTGTATTTCCTATATTTAGGAATGTACCTTTTGTATTTTTTAAACTTCTGATATTTTGATTTTCGAGAATGCTTCTCTTTTCTAGTTCTACATCCCCATTTATTAGGTATCTCTAATAACTGAGGATCACAACATGGTTTGTTTTGATAGTATACAAGAGTTCCTCTTAATTGAGTATCTTTACATCTATCTTCTATGGTTTCTTTAAGAAGATTTACTCTTCCTGCAAATCCTTCTGTAATATGATCAGGTTTATTAGACCACTTTTTGTTCATTTCCAAAGCCCACAATGGTGGTAGCTTATTGAAGTATTTTTCAGCATATGCTGGTCTATCTTCTTGTTTTAACAAGTAATACCACTTTTCATATTCACATGTAAAATTTTTCCAATAACAAATATCACATATTTGAATATTGTCAAGTATGAACTTTGCTTTTTTCTGTCTTTCTTCTAACACTATATTTGTGTTATCTAATTCTCTGACTCCTACAAATTCATTAACTAGTAGTTTAGCCAAAGCATTTAGATATTCTATGTTATCTTCTGGTTTATTCCAAAGAGCATCAAGGCTTGGAACATATGGATTTGAATCCCACCAGTTTCTAACATTTCCCTTCATATGAAGTTCTATATATGTTTTTAATGTTCTCAGATCTTCAAATGCTTCTTTATTAGTTTGTATTACTACTAACATATAATTATACCAATCTTTTATTGGTTCAACTGGTTTTTTCAAACAATCTAGATTAAGTATGTTATCATTGTGATTATTAGAATTATCTTTAGGAATAAATTCCTTTGGAATAAAATTCTTTGATTTATTTTTCTTATAAGGTTTTGCCTTACTTCTATTCATATTCATCATTCCTGGAATATTTATTTCTGGGAATGTTTTCTCTTCATCGGATACTCCAAAGTACCTATCTGCATTTGGATTATAGAACTCATCATTTATATATTCTTCAGGAGTCATGAACTCATGAGTGTCTTGATAATTACTTGGTCCTGGAGGAATATCTTTAAGATCTTCTTCGATTTTAACATTTATTCGATCTTTTGGTTCAAGACTTTCGCTTTCTGAACTAGAGTCGCTGTAATTCCCAATGAATTCTTTTAAAGATAATATATTCTGATATTTGTCTAATAGAGACTGAATATCAGTTTCACTTTGAATAGAATCAGTGTCACTATTCATTTTTCTCCAGGTAGTCTTTTTCTTCCGTTTTTAAATAGATTACTAAGATCTCATTCATTTGGTGGTCTATATGTTGGTATAGACTTCTTTTCTTTTATATTTATTAAAACTTTTTCTATTTCTAATAATTTAGTGTCTGAGTTACTAGAATCAGACTGTTGTATATTTTGCTCTATTCTTAGAACAACTTCTTTTATTTCACTAACTATCGTTAGTATTTGTTGTACATTTTCTACTTCAGGATTTTTAGCCATTTAATCCCAATTCTTTTCCAATTTTATTTACAAGTAAAATTACTTTGCTTAAATTTTCCAATAATGGTTCAATTTGTGGAATTTTCTCGTCTAATTTTATTAAAGTTTCTTCTAACCTATTTACGTTAATTCTGTTAATATTTTCAATAATTTTGTCAGCTTTTGCTGCAATATTAAGAATTTCTTATAGTAAGGTATCTAGAAATTCGATATTTCTACTCGTTTTTTCAAGTCTTTCAAGAATTAATTCTTGATTATTTCGGATTTTTTCAATATTCTCCCAAAGAGGAGTATTATTTATTCTACTCATCTTTCAAATATTTGAATTTTAAGCATTTTAGCTTATTTTTTGATGATTTTTCAGGATTTTTTCTTTTAAAATAGGATTAAGGACATAAATATCTTTTTTCCCTATTTCTATAGATTTTGAATTAGTTTTTACAAAATTTGTGGTCAAGGGTTATTTACCCAATTTGTTACGTGCAGAGTCATTTGAACTAATTCCCACCCCAGCCACAGAGATGTCTTGTACGGAGGTGGAAGATGTGCAAAACCTTGCGACATCCTTTGAAAATCTCGGCCGCCCTCCCACCACCGGTATGGATATGAACTCTCGTTTAAATATCTCAGATTTCGAACGAGGTTCTCTCTCTCTCTCTAGGGTTTTATTTTTTCTCCCAAAGATCTGAATGTTATTGCTGTTAATCCGAGATTTTTTTTTTGTCAGGAATAACGAAATTGGGTAGATCTAAGTCTCTGAAAAACCTAGCAAGCTGCCGTGAGAGTGTCGGCACCTTTTCTATGGGTATGAAATCTCTTCCTTTCAGTTTCCTGTGGTCTGAAACGACTTGATTTATAATGTTGTTGCTAATTGAGAATATATCAGGTACGAGGAGGAAATCACGCAGTTCCATCTCCCTTAAAACTCTGTCATCAACCAAAGCCGCTTCTACCGGTATGGAATTTCCCTTCAAATTCTTCGTTGATATGAAATTTATTGTTTAGGATCCAGTTTGTTTCTCTTTCTCAGATGATGATTCAGTTTTAATTTGGTTCTTTGTGGTACATATGCCCCATAGGATCTCATTATTACGATTCCCTTCAGTTTCATGTCACGCCTAACCAACAAAGATCTGGAATTGATCTTGTTGATTTTGGTTGCTGACATTGGTAGTTGTTCCGGTTATTTAATAGTTCCAATATTGCTTTCTCTACTCTGTGCTGCTTATTTCGAATTTTTGCAATTAGGTTGTAATAATCAAGTCACTCTTCTGTCAGATTTGTGTCTAGAATTTTCCTAATACTATATGGCAATCTAAGTATCCAATGGTGATTGATATCCTACTGCCTAGAATTGATTATGAAGGTCATTATTGTTTGAGGATGTACTGTTTTATTATTCTAATTATTTAACTGAACAGGAAACAACAAGGTGGAGGGCAAACTAGTACCCTCATATATTCCACAGGTTCCAATGAAACCCTCATACGCTCCACAGAATCCGTTTTTTAGTTTCCATGACAGTGCCGAAGACAAAAGCCAACCTGAGTTTTGCAGCAAGTGTTCTTCAGAGCATCTTCCTCGGGACTCTTGCCCTTTTATCTTCTCTGATACTTATTTGAGCAAAGTAGTACGCTCATATATTCCACAGGTTCCAAGAGAAGTCGTACCCTCATTGATACCCTCATACGTTCCACACAAATCATTTTTTAGTTTCCATGACGGTGCCAAAGTCAAAAGCCAACATGAGTTTTGCAGCAAGTGTTCTTTAGAGCATTGTCCTCTGCAAGCTTGCCCGTATATCTCCTGTGCTATTTGTTTTAGGACTCACAACAGTTGGGGCTGCCCTTATGAAGACTTTTTACCGCAAGGGGCTGACTTTGACCGGGTTAACTGCATGGCAGTTTGCGCCTTTGACGGAGGTCTAATTGATGAGGAGAAGTGGGCTTGTACATGGTGTCATGGGAAAATAGCCAAACTTACGGCCAAGTACACAGCTGCCAGGTTTAAGGCCTTGCGAGACTATGATCTTAAATTTCCGGAGAAGTGGGTTCCCTGTGGAGATTACTTGGCCGAAAAGGCATAGTCAAAGAAGCTTTTGAGTTAGTTGGTATATATAATAGTGTTACACTGGAATCAGGGTACTCTGTCCTTCCTTTTTTTCAAGTTCGCCAGAGTTCAAAAGGCGATTCTCGTCTTGGCTTATTCTCTTCCGTAACAAAGTTTAATTTCTTGTAACTAGGCGTTGACACATTTCTTTGCACCAAAAAAAAAAATAAAAAAAAAATGATTCTTTTTCGATCGTGGCCTATATTGAAATATTTGCTTGTGAAGTTTTTGCATGCCAGGATCTTGCTTCGCTAAGCACCTGCTCAAGTTTTCCACTAAATCGTAATTGAAGCATGAAACATCTTGGGCTAATCAACATATTGTTGACTGATAGTGTATCTGTACAATTTTTGCTACTGTTGAAACTTAAAGTGTTTAACTAATGCTAATAACATTTGCAGCACTGGAAATTTATTTTGCAACATACAATTATTGCCCCAGTTATTTAACCAGTCTATGAATGCTAATAACATTTGCAGTTATTTGACAATATATAGAAAGTAGTACGATACTTGTGTACTGAGTATTTAAATATATTAATATTTATACACCAAAAGAAATTTAAATAATTTATCTCTTTTTATTGTGAAACTTTGTGTCACAAATATACAACAACAATAATAAATAACTAACAAAGTAATAATTAATTTAAAATAGCGTCCGTATTTTTAAACTAAATTTGTCAAACATGATATTTTTAAAATTATATATGTCTAAAACATATATTATTTACAACTCTATAGATTTTATTTCTTTTTTTCTAAAAGAAAATAAATTTTATTGTGTTGTGATTATATTTTATATTTGTAGAGTCGGTGTCTCCTGTTAACTATTTTTTCGTATTCTAAATGTAATTCAATATTTTAGAATATTAATATGTTGAGAGAGTGCACCAAGAACTTTAACGCATCTAGGACATCCTTGATCTTAGCTTTAACCGGATAGCCAATAAAGGTCAACCAGTAGCTCAGTTAGAATATTCACAAATAATAAGGAGTCTGATGTACTTGACGAATTGTACACGACCATGCTTAGCCTATTCGATGACTAAATTTAGTAGATTTACGAACAATCTCAGTCATAAGCAGGGACTCTTACCCCACGAGGGGATATATTTTCTGTAGTGGAGGAGGTGTTATTTCGTGGAAATCTGCCAAACAAACTTGTATAGCTCGGTCCACCATAGTATAAGAGTTCATCGTTTTAGACAAAGCTGGTGAACAAGCTGAGTGACTACGAAATTTTTTAAGTGAGATTCCATGTTGGAATAAGTCTTGTCGCCTGCGACGATTCACTGTGATAGCCAAGCTGCTATATGATTGCTACAAAGAAACATGTATACCGGTAAGTCTAGACATATTCGTCGTAGACATAATACCGTTCGTGAATTGATCATAAATGACATTATTTTCATTCACCATGTAAAGTTTAAGGAAAAATTGACTGATCTTTTTCCTAAAAAAATGAATAAGGATCAACCAAGAATATTGCTAGAAAGGATCAATCGTGAATATGTCCACTAAGCCGCCAGTACATCCCATGATGTTTACTAAGAAAGGTTCAAAGCCACAACCGAGCTTTTCTGATGCAATAGTCTTCTGAGGATTGAGCACCAAAATTTGCATATATGCACATTTGATTTCCACTCATGTGGTGGATTGTTAGAAACTCAGTTGCACAAAATTGGGTTTGACCAGGTTTTGACTTATTTTTTTATTGCTAAATATTTAATTCATGTTAAATTAAACTGTGTAGAAAAATTATACACTCTTAGATACGCGTGGTATATTTATTCTCGAAATCGATTTTTGGTGACTGAGAAATAAATAATTAAAGATATTCATTAATGGGTATGTAAAACGATGGTTGTGGGATTCGAATGGTTAAGAGTCCTTTTCCACATTGGACTCGTAAATGAAATTAACTCTCTTTATTATAATAAAGAGAGCTGGAAATATCACAACAACAAGAAATTTATGCACCAAGTGTTGGTGATGACTTCAGCCACATGCACGCGCACATGCGCGCACCCACTCACTAGCCGACAAGCTAGGCTCGACTTGACATGGGTTCAGGTTCGGTCATAGGCTCGGGCACGGGCACGATCCTTGAACTTGGGCGACCTTGGACAGTCTGGGTCGGTGTTGGGCTTGGGCCTTGGACCCAGCCCGTATATTTATTTTGTTGAAAATTTATTTGCAAAATTGTGTCCTTAATTGAAATCCAAAACCGAGTTGGGTTTGGATTTGAATTTTGACCCAACCCATATGAGACCCCTTTCGGATACATTGTATCTAGAAAATTGACTCCACCTGACCGTTTAAGGGGAGCAGTGATTTCTTAACACTTTACCCTTTTTTCCTACTTACAACAACCATCATTGGGTTGTTACCTGCATTAAGTGGCTAAGTTTAGAGCAATGTTTTAAATACCGTATCGGTGGTCATATCGGTCTAGCCACCGGTACGCGGTATTATCGGTCGTACCGGTAATATCGCTTGTATTACCGGACTAGCAAATATAATGTATCCATAAAAATGTATAATACTAAATGCAAAAAAGTAAAAAATAAATGACTATAATCATTAATTTCAACTTGTGAATGAGATAAAAATAAATATGCTAACTACCAATTTAAACTGTATGTTTTTAATTAATAAATTTTATTTTTTATTTGTTGACTAGTATTTTGGACGGGTATTTTCTGGTATTTATAGTATGATCTTGGTACAAATTGGTGCAACCGCAAAACCTGTATTTCGTGTGTAATTGTGCCGTACTAATGACCGGTATCCGATATTACCATTATTATCGACTGGTACAATACAAAATTTTAATCATTGGTCCAGAGGTCATCGCCTACTTGCTGGAAGTCCTGGAACATGGTAGAACTACATAAATACACACAATCTTATACGCATATTTGCATTATCTCATAGCCTCATGCATATGCATACTGCTCAATCTTAACTCCGTTCAAGTTTGCTGGAGCTCGAAAATCTATTGTGTTGCAGCCTTCAAAACCTCAGCCGTTGTATCTTTAGGGACGAGACGCCTGAACTCGTCAAATTATTACGGGACATATTCATCTTGCGGAAAGAGAAACATTCCTCTTGGCTATTGTTTTTCCGCTTTCAGTTTGTAATTTTTTATTTATATTTTTAGTTAATATTAGTGAACCTACACTTCAATCCGTAAAATTATCGTTTAATCCATACTCAATTTGTAACACTAGTATGTTTTTACTGTCGAGTCTTCAATTTCATATCGCATGAGGCGATTCATATCCGTACTCAACACAACTTTTTTTCTTTTAATCCCAAAATTAGAATTATATTTTTTTATTTGAAAAAAATTCGAACACTCTATTTTATGTCTTGATCGGAATGGTTCGATCTTTTGGTATCCTCACGGATCTATCGTTATTACCCATAGTAGGATTGTGGGCCTTAGATGGGTCATTATAAACGATAAACCCCAGTCCAAAGCCGATCAACTGTCTTTCCGATATAAATTTCTGTAACGAGGGAAACTGAAGAAAAAAAAAAACCCTCACAACTGTATACCGAGCCATAGAGATGCCTTGTACCGAAGCGGAAGATGTGAGAAAACTGGCCATCTCCTTTGAAAATCTCGGCCGCCCTCTCTCCGTCGGTATGAATAATATCCTCTCGTTTAAACTTCCTGTGATGGAACGAGGTTTTCTTTTAATTCTTTAGGGCTCATTTGTTTTTGTGAATTCGTTATTTTTTGTCAGGTATGAAGAAATCCAAATCTCTGAAAAACCTAGCAAGCTGCAATGAGAGTTCCGGCTCCTTTTCTCCGGGTATGTAATCTCTTCCTTTCAGTTTCGTGGGATCTGAAACGACTTGATTTTTAATAAACGTTGAAAAAAGGGTGAAAATGCTATATTTGCCCTTTATTGCGCTCGCACAAAACTTCCAATTACGGCCAATTACAGTCGCATATTATAAACTACACTGTGATCGATGCTATTATCTAAGTGAATAACATCGTTATACAAACTATGACTATGACCACATGATTGCATATTTAGGTTTTTAAAAATTTTATCCTGCACATGATATTTGTTTTTTTTTTTTTAAATATTTGGCATGCATTATTCTGCACATGATCATATATGTAAGTTTCTGAAATTTTATTTTGTATTTTGGTTCACTTTCACTATTTAATAAAGAATATTCCGAGAATATTGGATTTGAGATGGGCGTTTGGGTTCAAGAAGAATTTCTATTTGATGTGATTGTGATAGTTATTGCACTTTGGGTTTGGAAATATTAGGTACAAGGAGGAGATCACGCAGTTCCAGCTCCCTTAGAACTCTGCCATCAACCGGAGACAATACTATCGGTATGGAATTTCCGTTCAAGTTCTTCTGTGATATGAAATTTATTCTTTAGGATCCAGTTTGTTGCTCTTTCTCAGATGATGATTCATTGTTAATCTTGTAGTTCTTGTAACATCTGTTTCGTACTATCTCATTATCTCGTCTAGCTGACAGAGATTTGGAAATGAACTTGTTTATTTCGGTTGCTGATAGTGGTCGTTGTTCCGGTTAACTAATAGTTCCAACATTGCTTTCTCTACTCTGTGCTGCTTTTTTCTCTTTCACCACAACCCTTTCGAATTTGTGCAATTAGGTTGTAATAATCAAGTCACTCTTCTGTCAGATTTGTTCCTAGAATTTTCTTAACATACTTTATGGCAATCTAAGTGATCCAATGGTGATTGATATCCTACTGCCTAGAATTGATTATGAAGGTCATTATTGTTTGAGGATGTACTGTTTTATTATTCTAATTATTTAACTAAACAGGAAACAACAAGGTGGAGAGCAAACTAGTACCCTCATATATTCCACAGGTTCCAAGTGAAGTGGTACCCTCATTCAGACCCTCATACGCTCCACACAATCCATTTTTTAGTTTCCATGACAGTGCCGAAGACAAAAGCCAACTTGAGTTTTGCAGCAAGTGTTCTTTAGAGCATCTTCCTCGGGACTCTTGCCCTTGTATCTTCTCTGACATTTATTTGAGCAAAGTAGTACCCTCATATGTTCCAAGTGAAGTGGTACCCTCATTGAGACCCTCATACGTTCCAGACAAATCATTTTTTAACTTCCATGACGGTGCCAAAGACGAAAGCGAACCTGAGTTTTGCAGCAAGTGTTCTTTAGAGCATCTTCCTCGGCAAGCTTGCCCTTATATCTCCTGTGCTATTTGTTTTAGGACTCACAGAAATTGGGGCTGCCCTTATGAAAACTTTTTGCCGCAAGGGGCTGACTTTAACCGGGATAACTGCATGGTAGTTTGCGCCTTTGATGATGCAGGTGTATTTGATGAGGAGAAGTGGGCTTGTACATGGTGTCATGGGAAAATAGCCAAACTTACGGCCAAGAAATGTTGCATTTGCTTGAAATTTGCAGACCACTGCTCCTATGAATGCCCTAAGGACGTGGACCGAGCTGCCAGGTTTAAGGCCTTGCGAGACTATGATCTTACATTTCCAAAGAAGTGGGTTCCCTGTGGAGATTACTTGGTCGAAGAGGAATAGTCAAAGAAGCTTTTGATTTAGTTGGTATATATAATGGTGTTACACTGGAATCAGGGTACTCTGTTCTTCCTTTTGTTCAACTTAGCCAGAGTTCAAAAGCCTATAGCACTAGAACGGGGCCTATTCGTTTTGTAGAAAGAGCAATTCTCGTCTCGGCTTATTCTCTTCCGTAACAAACTTTAATTTCTTGTAATTAGGCGTTGACATCTTTCTTTGCACCCAAAAAAATAAAATAAAATAAAATAAAATGATTCTTTTTCGATGGGATAGTTGCCTTATTGAAATATTTGCTTGTGAAGTTTTTGCATGCCAGGATCTTGCTTCGCTAAGAACCTGCTCAAGTTTTCCACTCAATCGTAATTGAAGCTTGAAAGTTGAAACATCTTGGGCTAATCAACATATTGTTGACTGATAGTATATCTGTTAATTTTTGCTACAGTTCAAACTAAAAGTGTTTAACCGGTCTGAATGCTAATATCATTTGCAGCACTGGAAATCTATTTTGCAACATCCAATTATTGCTACAGTTCAAACTAGTAGTGTTTAGCCAGTCTATGAATGCTAATAACATTTGCAGCACTGGAAATTTATTTGGCAATATATAGAAAGTAGTACGATACCTGTGTACTACACGAGTATTTAAATATATTAATATTTATACACCAAAAGAAATTTAAATAATTTATCTCCTTTATTGTGAAACTTTGTGTAACAAATATACAACAACAATAATAAATAACTAACAAAGTGATAATTAATTTAAAATGGCGTCTGTATTTTTAAACTAAATTTGTCAAACATGATATTTTTTAATCATATTTTTAAAATTATATATGTCTAGAACATATATTATTTACAACTCTATAGATTTGATTTAATTTTTTCTAAAAGAAAATAAACTTTATTGTGTTGTGATTATATTTTATATTTGTAGAGTCGGGGTCTCCTGTTAACTATTTTTTCGTATTCTAAATGTAATTTAATAATTTAGAATATTAATAATGGAGAGAGAGTGCACAAGAACTTTAACGCATCTAGGACATCCTTGATCTTAGCTTAAACCGGATAGCCAATAAATGCCAATCAGTAGCTCAGTTATAATATTTACGGATAATAGGGAGCCTGATGTACTTGACGAATTATACACGACCAGGCTTAGCTTATTCGATGAATAAATTTAGTAGATTTACGAACAATCTTAGTCGCTCAGGGACTCTTACTCCACGAAGGGATATATTTTCTGTAGTGGAGGAGGTGTTGTTTCGTGAAAATCTACCAAACAAACTTGTGTAGCTCGGTCCACCATAGAATCAGAGTTCATCGTTTTAGACAAAGCTGGTGAACAAGCTGAATGACTACGAAATTTTTAAGTGAGACTCCATGTTGGAATAAGTCTTGTCGTTTGCGACGATTCACTGTGATAACCAAACTGTTATATAATAGGTACAAAGAAACATGTATAACGGTAAGTCTAGACATATTCGTCGTAGACATAATACCTTTCGTGAATTGATCATAAATGACATTATTTCCATTCACCATGTAAAGTTTAAGGAAAATTTGACTGATCTTTTTCCTAAAAGAATGAATATGGATCAATCAAGAATATTGCTAGAAGGGATGGGCTTAATAGTCCACAGCGAAAAGAATGATCATAGTGGTAGCCGTACTTTGTTGAATGAAAATCTCACGAACTTGGTTCAAGTGGAAAACTAAACTATAAAAATTCAGTTGAACACTTGAAACATAAGAATGTCCAAAATTGAGAATATTCGCCGTACCTTGCTGATTTCTTCACTTGCCGCCGGCGGAGTCGGAGGTTGATGTTGGTGACCCTCTCGACGAGCCACGACCTTCAGTATGATCAAAATCGTCTTCATACGGCTGGGTCTTGTCGTCGTCGTCATCCACATTTAGCGGTTGATGCTGCTCGGCCATGTAGGTATCTTCTATTTCATCAATAGAATGAAATATCAAATATTCGAATCTTCTGTGGATCAACATCTTCGGGTAGACCCGGGACATCCCGGTATACAATTTACCTCGGCACTAGAATTCTACTCGAAGTTGCGCCGCTTACATTTTTACATTTTTACAGTTATTTATAGATTTTTTTTGTAGTTCTTTTTTTTTGCATTTTTTTAGGATTACTATTATTATTATTATTTAATTCTAACCGTTGTTTGCAACGGTCAGAAAAATCCGTTGATCCGATATGTCAAACGTGGGCAGGGTCGACCTTGGAGTAGGATTTCCATTTAATAGATACTTAATTTGTAACAATAGTATGTCTTTAATTTGTAATTTTGTAATTTTGTTTTATGTTTTTGGGTAAAATTAGTGAACCTACGATTCAGTTCGTAGGATTCCCATTTAATCGATACTTAATTTTGTAACAATAGTATGTTTTCAATTTTGATTCTTCAATTTGATATCGTACGATACGATTCAAATCAGTACACGACACAACTTTTTTTTTATAATCTCAAAACTAAAACTATTCGTAAGATTTCCATTTAATCGATACTTAATTTATAACAATAGTATGTTTTTAATTTTGGTTCTTCAATTTGATATCGTACGAGACGATTCAAATCAGTACACGATACAACTTTTTTCTTTTAATCTCAAATTATTATTTTTTTATTTGAAAAAATTCGAACACACAATTTCCCTTATTTTATGTTTTGATTCGGAATGATTCGATGTTTCAGTATCCACATATCTCTCGTGATTACCCAATAGTAATAGGATTGTGGGCCTTATTTTATGTTTACCACAAGAATTTTAAATTATTGCGGATGTACGAAGGGAGTGATTATATTTGCAAGCCTACCTTTTCAAATATATTTATTTGAGCTGAAGATATAAATCCGTTACCATATTAAGTGAGAGAATAAGTTCCTACAATCACGTCTAAAAGATAAGTGTATATTACCTAATAAGTAGGACTTGTAAATACAATCCGTTACCATATTTATTTGTGTTCATATATATTCAGTTACCATATTATATTACCTAATAATATGTTCCTACAATCCGTTAACATATTAATTTGAAATTCAAACGTCTAATTTATTTTTTTCGGTATATATTGCGTTTATACACAATATATACCAAACATATACAGAAAGCATATAAGTCCGGAAAATATACAAAACAAATCTGGTAATTTTATCTTTTCGTAATCCTTTTTTGTTTACTTTTTGTGCATCTTGACAAAAAATTATATAATATAATTTTACTTTTACTAAGGGTTATAGCTCTGTTGGTAGAGCACCTAACAACATCTCATATTCTTTTGTATATTTATATTATATTGTCTAGTTAATACAAAATATACAATCAAACTTATATATATACAGAAGATATATTCATTATATACAAAGTACGTAAATAAAATACACAATAAATATATAGAAGATAAATCAATCTTGTCATTATATACGGAATATATACAGAAGAATACAGAAAACACACATTAAACTGTTGAAAGAGGCCGAATCGGATCGAACACCAGTGGATCGACTCGGTTCGAGGCTGAGCTGGTCAGAAACGGCTCGGGCTTGGACTAAGTTGACTCGGTCGGGACTGAGTCGGGATAGATCTAGAGCGGGGTTCAAGAATCTGCTCGTGGTGCTTGGTGCACGTTCCCGGACGGGAGCTGTACGGACCCGCTTGGTCACGGGGACGTGCAGGGACAGCTCAAACACGCCTGTATGGACGCGAAACGGGTCGTACGTGCTGGAACCGGGCGTGAACGGAACATGGGCGATGCTACACGGGTTTGTAGTCACGCGCTCGAGCTGGACGGGACGCGAGCAGGGCTAGCTGGTGCGTGGACTCGAGCTCGCGGACAGCGGCCAAGGGTGGTGCGACCGGAGGGAATGGATGGCTGGCCGACGACGGTTCGGTTCGCCGGCGACGGTGGCTTGCTGGAAACAGGTGGACCTTGCCGGTTTTAAGATGGAGGAAGGTGGATTTGTTCAGGAATGAGAATGGATCTTCAAAATGAATGAATGGGGCTAGAGTTTTTGAGGTGGAAATGGAACTAGTACGCCACCCGCGCGTTGCGCGGCTTAATATTAAAAATGATGTGAATGAATGACAATTTAATAGAAAAAATATTTATTAAAAAAATTATTGAGATAATGTAAAATAATTTTTTTATTAAACCATTTAAAAATACTTCCACAAATACAACATTAATATTATGAATTGTGTTCGTTATAACCATAGTAATAACAATAATTAGACAACATGAATCGTGACTCTAGAAACAATAACAATTAACAAAAAAAAAAAATATAAAATCCAATATAATTTTTTTTTCTAAATTTCTAAAATTAAATTTTTAAGCTGACAAAAATATTTGATATACCGTGAAAAAAATTATTGGTCACATTAATGACTCTATATGTGATAACATAATTTTCATAGTTGAAAAAAGAAAATAAAGTCATGATTACTATTGTACAAATAAACTAATATTGAATAATTAATGCTAACATGTACGAAGATGAGAAAAATAAAATTTATAAATATAAATTAAATATTTAATAAAAATAAAAATGACTTCTATCTGCATGTATTTAATTTTAAATTAAGTCTACATATTTTTTACTTTTTATTAACAAAATAAATCTCAACCTTTCGTTTTTTACAAAATAATTGCGATGATAATTAGAGAATGACATGAAAGATGATCGTTTTTTATAAAGTTATAAATAGAATCAGTAACTCAATATTAAAATATTTATTTTTTGCACGAAATTCATGAGAATTGTAACTCAATGTAATATTAAAATACTTATTTGTGCATGAAACCAATGAGAATTATAATTCAATATAATTATAATAAAACACTTTGAAAATTTTTTGTAATGTAATACAAAAAAAAAACATTTAAATTATATTATATAAAATCTAAAAGAAATAAAATAAAATTAACATTATGATACATGATAAAGAAAAAGTAGTTGATGCATTATAATAAGTTTGTGGTTAACTTTATATACTGCAACTGTTCATTGTGATAATATGATCTCATCATTCTCTTATGAAAAAAAAAAAATCATTTTTAATATCTCGTGTACAAAGACGATTCGGATCTGATCATAGAAAAGATTCTCTTCAAGCAAACCAGCCTATCTTCTGTCTTCTGTCTAGTGATTACGCAGTGGTTGACAAAAATTAAATGATAATTGCCCATTATGCTATTTTTATTTTTAAATTGTTTTGCTGCAGAATTGTGTATTTATTATTATTATTATTATTATTATTATTATTATTATTATTATTATTATTATTATTATTATTATTATTATTTTTGTAGGAAATCGATGAAAACTGTAATTCAATGTAATTTTTAGAAAAACACATTAAAGAAATTTTTGTAAAGTAATACGAAAAATAAATTTAAATTATATTATATAAAATACATAAAAAAATACATTATTGTGAAATTAACATTTTGATATATGATAAGGAAAAAGTAGTTGATACATTATAATAAGTTGTGTTTAAATTTATCTACTATAACATTTAGTGGCGATAATATACTCTCATTGTTCTCTTATAAAAGAAAAAGATTTGTTCATAAACAAAAGTTAAACAATAATTGACACATTATGCTACTTTTATTATAAAAGTTTTGGCTGTATAATTGAATATTTATTATAAAAATTAAGGGTTGTCACTTTACACCAACTTTTACATAACCTCAAATTTAAGCTCAAATTAAATAAATAAAACAAATAATTATCAGATCTATTCAATCAATATGATCATTTTGTCTTCTAAGTCAAAACTATATAAATACTTTTTTTTTAACTCTCTTATTGTTGTTGAGATCTCTCACTCTTTATGTTACCATTTTCTATTTTTTTTTTATCATTGCACACTATCATTTCGCAAAATTCTTATATTGTTTACCAATAAATGAGACTAAATTAGATGTTATGTTCGAACACTAAATCAATTATTTTTTATGTCGTATACAAACTATGAAAATAAATGTTCATCTCATTGTACAAAAAAAAAAGTATATGTCTATACATATCAAATTATTTTTTATTATATTCTTTAAAGTTGTATTTTTTATTTTTATAATATTATATTAAAAAAAATAGTCAAGATGATCACCGTCAATGTTAGGTCAATAGCTAAAACTTATTTTGCATGAAATTTAAGATGATTTTAATTAACTTATTATTTAGAAATACAAAATTATTTTCACATATCAATAATAAAATATTTAATAAAAATATATAAGTCTAAAAAAATAAAAAGGAAGACTAACAATTGGAATGTATGATGAAGCAAAAATAGTTGTTGCATTTATAGTAAGTTGTAGGAACTTTCTATGAAGCAATGTTTCGATAAAGATGATACATTATCATTATTCTTAAGAAAACAGCATACGATATAGAAATAAAACATTAACAATAAAATTAACCCATTATGCCTTCAGAAATTATAATTGTATAATTATGAACCAATTAAATAAACTAATGAAGGCAAAAACTTTATGCTCATGTGTTTAAGTGGACTCTTCAAGATTTTCAAAAAACAAAACAAACTATACTAACTAAAACTAAAAAAATACTAAAAACTAACGTGAAACGACCTAATGGCTAATATATGATCGAAAATTCATTGAAAACATAAACGATATATATGCATTTTTTTTTCAGTCTTCACAATGAAATCCATGTGTAGTCTATTTGAAATGATGTCATATCTCTTTGTTTGTACGTTATCATTTGTGGATTTTTTTTTTCTTTATACAATATCAGTTCTGAAATATTAATCTATTATTTATCTATAAAATACAGTCAAATTTCATATCATTTTCGAATTCTGTAATGTCTTTTTTTTTTCATAGCTTTCATATTCATGGTTTATTGGTGATATAAACTTAAATCCACATAGTGTTTTTTACTCAAGTAAAAGTTATTCAACATTTTCGAGATCTATTTCATATGGATATGAATGATCATCCCCAAATATTATAGATTATATTTTTTTCTTGAAAAATACATCTCTTTTAGTCGAATAAATTATGTTATTTATTATAAATATAACTTCATTATTTTTTATCTCACTCTATTTGTATTGTCTTTATTATTTAAAAAAAAATATATTATAAAATAAAATAAACAAAGTATAAAATTTGGAGGTCTAAATTCGCATTTTTGTTAAAAAAAGAATGACACGTTGACTTGACTAACACTTACTTCAGCTCACATCAGAGCTTGTGAATGATTAGATTTTTAACAATTTAAGTTAAAATATCTTGTTTTGGAATGAGGTACTCAATGCAAATAAATTAATGATCACTCGTAATTTCTTAGAATTACATAAAGATATAAAATAATATAATATTAGATTAATAAGAGATGGTTACATATTTTCTTAATGTGTATGTAAATTCCATCAATATAGAGTGTATGTTTCAAATGTGGTATGATGCTACTATTAAATATTTTTATGAAAACATATGAGCATGTATATGTTAAAAAAAACAATGACGAATTTAAATTGACATATCAAATCTAAAAATTTATCTATATATATGCGTATAGATGCAAAATTAAAAACTATAAAAATATTTATTTATTATGTTACATATAGATATCATATTAGTTATGTTTTTTTCTATTTTACCTTGAAATATACTCAATATAACCGAAAACATAATATTGTGTTTGATGTTTCAATAAAAATAATAAATGATTTTAAATAAAATATTTGACTTTAAATTTTATTTTAGTGATTAATTAAATAAGATTGATAATTTATTACTATAAAAAATAATATATAAGGAAAAGAACTCATACTCACAAACGGGGAGAGAGACAATTAATAAGTGAGATATTCGATTGAGAATTCATGATAAATAATTACGTATAATATTAAATATTAATTATTTGTAACAAATAATTGATTATGAAAAAAACATATATAATGGGAATTTGTATAATAATTGATTATTTCTAAAATAAGTATTTATTTGTAACAAATATTTATGATATTGTTTGAATGATAAATAATACATAGAAATTAACAAAATTCATTTCATGGTAATATATGTAGTTGAAGCATTTATTTAGTCAAAAAAAATTGGAGTGCAAATTTCAATACAATTATAATACAAATTAATGTTTATATGTAATAAATATTTTTTGTTGATAAATCATGCATAGAAGTTGGTAAAATTTATTACAATGTATTAAATGTAGTTTTGGAGGGAAATTTTCAGCTCCTTAGCTTTAATATATATATAGATGGAGTGGATGGTGATGAGCTATTTATAGTTGGAAGGGGTACTTAGGGTTTTTCTATTGTTGGGCCAAAAATCAGGCCTTTTAGTTCACTATATAATCGTGCCTTGTTAACCGAACATAGACTTAGGGATTTAAATGCTCGGGTATTAAAATTGCTCGGGACCAAGACTAATTAAATTAGTCGGTCGAATAATTGATATAAGGCTCGGATTAAAAAAATCGACATAGGCCTGATTTATCATTAAAATCGAACATGGACTCGATATACTAAAATGGGTCAGAATAAAATCGAACATGGGCTCGATTAGCTAAAATGGGCTGGAATAAAATCGACTCGCTCGATTATTAGGCCTCGGCCCAATTTAAGCAAATTTTTGATTATTTCAAGGCTCGATTTTACTTCTAAAAATAAAACCGATACTTGGCTAAATATATTCGATTTTAATAATTAAAAAATCGAATAAATCCTCCATGACTTAGATTTATTACTAATTACTCGATTTAATTCAAATTAAAATAAGTAAATGCATGAAATAAGAAACTGGCTATTTATGGAAATAAGGTCGAGCTCTATAAATAGTAAATAATATTCAGGACGTTACACTCTCTCTGTCTGGGCCATACTAATAGGATTGTGGGCCTTAGATGGATCATAATTGAAGTTTGATACGGGTATTCAAAGTACCCAGAGTTGCACAAATTTAATTAAACAGAAACTCAAGAAGATTCTTGTAATTTCGGAAGCAGTAATAATTAAAAATGAACCTTCAGGAGAGCATCCCACTCTCCCAGAGTTGTATTCAAGGGTTTACAATGCAGACTCCCTCTACACTCTACTTGAACAATGATCCACACAACTACTTATCCGACCACAAATCCCTTGTGGTTTTTCTCGTTTGAATCCCTCAAACTAAAACAGAATGAACGTCCGTTCACTCTGTGTTTATCCCTCACTATCAACTCCACACAATTGATCTCTCCACTCAATAAAAATACAATCGCTGTTCAAAACCTTACAACTTAGAATTTCAGGTCGCAAGAATAATAATATCAAAAGTCACTCTCTTCAAGAGTATCGCCATCCTTTTATATTGATCACCATATGGTAAGTTCTCTTCAAAACTTCGCTGCCAAATCACGTTCATATATGGTAAGTCCTTGTTTGATTTGATTCTTCTTTTGGAAGGTCCAAATTCGCTGCTGTAACACGCATTAGTCAACTTTATTTGGTCAATATGTAACTAATTAACCAAATGAGTTTATAGTAAACTCCCTTAATTTTTCAAAAGCTATATGATCCTAGTGACAGGTGAAAGTTCGTCGATTTACTGCCAATCTTCAGAACTTACAATAATTATTCTTTATGGCTCGTTTGTTTGTATGAATCCGTTATTTTTTGTCAGGTATGAAGAAATCCAAATCTCTGAAAAACCTAGTAAGTTACACTGAGAGTGTCAGCTCTTTTTCTCCGGGTAGGTAATATCTTCCTTACAGTTTCCCGAGATCTCAAACGACTTGATTTTTAACAAATATTAAAAAGATGGTGAAAATAATATTACAAATTTTGTTCGGTCCAATGATGCAGATTCTGACGAGCCGGCGGGCTAACTCGAAACCGGCGGTTCGTCGGGAATTAAAATAATATTATAATTTTTTCTCTATAAATACACCCGTTCACTTCTTAACACCAAACTATCATGAAGAATGTCAAATACTCTCTGTATCTTTAAAATTATACTCGTCCCTTCTATATATAATCCTAAATGCGTTGAACCTAAGTAGCAGACTCGTTCGCTTCGTAATCTTATGTGGCAATATTCATGCTTTGATATTTGGTTTGGATGAATTTTAATTTATTTACAATCCCAAAACAACATGGCTTGGAATATCCATATATATACTAGATATTTATGATTATTTTTAAGAACATTAATTATATTTTAATATTATTTTCTATTCTAGACGTAGTTTATAAGACATAACTTTTTTTATCCAATCTTTGTTTTTTCTTCACCTTTCTTTTATAATTATAAAAAAAAACATATATTTAAAAGCTACTAATTTTTTTATTTATTATCTATTTTTTATATATAATATATTAATATATCAAATTAATCATGTATTAATGAGATTCTATTTGATATTTGTATTGTATATAAAAATAAATAAATAATTATATTTATCTTTATAATAAAATTAAATTGTATATTATTATTAATTTGATGAAATTATTTAAATTAATTTAAATATAAATTAGTTATATGATATAAGTTAAAAAAATATTATAATATAAAATGTTAAGTCGTATAAGTGATGAGTGTTATTTTGAATATACATAAAAATAAAATTTTTAAAAATATTTGAAAAATAAAATAAAATTTTTTTAATATAAAATGTTAAGTCATATAAGTGACTAATGTTATTTTGAATATAAATAAAAATATAATGTTAAAAAAAATATTGAAAAAATAAAAGGATAATTATTTTATTTTTAAATATAATTTTCTTAACAAACACTCCTTTAAATATAGTACTAGTTTTTGTTATTATTTGAAGAAATTTTCGGTTTTTCCATAGAATAGGATTGTGGGCCTAGGATCATAGTTAAAACGATTAAACCCAGCCCAAGGCAGACTATATTATTTCTGATAAAAATTCTGTAGCGAGACAAAGAACCTCAATCGCTATTCACCGCCCCCCTATTACTACTCACCGCCCCTTCCTTGGACAATTTTGCCCCTTGCATTTTTTTCAAAAAGTAAAAAAAAAAAAAAAAA
>BKCP01008404.1:1356088-1379496 GCA_008636005.1 Striga asiatica
TATATATATATATATATATATATATATATATATATATATATATAACTATTTATAAAAATGTGATGTTTTTTAACGCCATCATCTTTGGCTTCTATCACCATTCCGTCTTTGTGAGCCAAATTTTGGCTTCTATCACAATTCTGCCTTCGTATGTTGGCTCTGCACTTTTCCTCCTTAAATACAACTAAGGATTGATTACATAATAAACATGCTCGTTTTACTTTTACAGAAGAGAGTTAGCACTTTTAGTTGTGTGCTTTTTATTTAGACTTTTCTTGTGGTACTTTTTTGTGACAATGTATATAGTTTCATTATCCTGATCCCTATGGCCTCTTGGTTGACAGTAATTAGCCTTTCCATATATTTATCTTTTCATATATTCGTCTGTTTATTTATCTCCACTTTCTCTATTCATGCTCTTCCTTTGTTTACTGAATTGCTCATTTTTTTATCTCACAAATGTCATTTATCTAGTCTGACATAGATGATTGAAAGTAATGCACATGGAGATGAATGGGGTTATATTCTCATAGTTGGTACGCGTATTAGATATTGTCTAGAATCGGAAAACATTGTTTATTGTTAATATGTATAAATGTAATATCTCCCAATTTTATAATTGAACTTCAACTTAAGTTAGGATTTTTCATTTTTATTATAGAATTTAATCGATTTAGCTGGATGGGTGCTCAAAAACATAAATAATTGGGTTAAAGAGAAATGAAGGATCCTACATCAAGAAAAGTTTTCTTACACTTGCAACTGTGAGTATATGTACTTCCCTTCAATTCTTCTTTGTTTATAGTTGTTCTTATCTATCTCTTCATTTGCATATTATTTTTTTATTCTACACAGTTTTTTGTTATACATGTAACATAACGTGGCAAACTGACTCAAATAAACACATTCTTACTGGCAAATCAAATCAGCATGATTTTTATATTATCTGAAACGTTTTTCTATATCTTCAACATTTTTTTGTCACTATTTGTTTTTCTATACTAACATGTGGATTTTTTTCCATATAAAAGTTATTTGGAAGCTTTAGTGAAAGGAAAGCATCACATGTTCCTTAGGACTCAAAGCTTACTCGTCTTTTACAATCTTCACTAAGTGGGCATGGCCATGTTTCTATAAGCATCCAAATATCGGTAAGCGTCCAAATTAAATTCTATAATGACATTGTTGAATCCCAAATTGGACGCTTATGGAAAGATGCCCATGCCCACTTTGTGAAGACAGTAAAAGACGAGTAAACTTTAGTCCTATAACGACGAACATGTGATGCTTTCCCTTAACTAAAGTTTCCCAATCACCTTTATACGGAGAAAAACCACATAACAGAAGTAACAGCTGAAAAACGTTTCAGATAAGATAAGAAATCATGCTGATTTGTGATTAAGAATGTGTTTTTTGAGTCAGTTTGCCACGTTAAGTTACGGTATTGCAAAACTGTGCACACAAGAAAATGCATAACATACAAAGGAAGAGAGAGATTGCTAAGGACAGATTAGAAACAAAGAAGAATTCAAGGAAAGTACATATACTCACAGTTCCAAGTGTAAGAAAA
The DNA here is from genome assembly GCA_008636005.1 of Striga asiatica. Lineage (NCBI taxonomy): Eukaryota > Viridiplantae > Streptophyta > Magnoliopsida > Lamiales > Orobanchaceae > Striga > Striga asiatica. The sequence goes on from BKCP01008404.1 coordinate 1,357,659, forward strand.
CTTTTACTGATGTAGGATTCTTGGTTTCTCCTTAACCCATTTGTTTTAGTTTTTGAGCTCCGATCCAGCTAAATCAATTATATTCTATATAAAAATGAAAAAGCCAAACTAAAATTGAAGTCCAATTATAAAATTGTAAGGTATTACATCTATACATATTAACAATAAACAATATTTTCATATTCTAGACAATATCTAATATGCGTAATAGATGTGAGACTATAACACCATCGTATTCATCTCCATGTGTACTACTATCAATCTTCTATATCGAACGAGATAAATGACAATTGTGAGAGATAAAAAATGAGCAATCCAGGAAACAAAAGAAGAGCATGATTTGAGAAAGCGGACATAAATAATGAAACCGTATACAATGTCACAAAATATACCACAAGAAAAGTCCAAGAAAGAAGCACACAACTAAAAGTGCCAACTAAATAGAATACTTGTAAAGTAAGTTTTAAATGATGATTGTTGTTAAATTAGAAAACAGAACCCATGTCAAGCATCAACATTATCTGACGAAATAAATGACCGCATGCAGCTCTAAAGCAAAGAATGAAGGGTCAAGTGTGGATACCTTCTCCTCCAGTAATAAATGAAAGAGCGTGTCTAGGTGACAAAACAACTTCTTCCTTTATACCCTCTACATACCTTCCCTGTTCACATTCACAAAGGCTAATAAAATGAGATGACGAAAACAGGAGAATCTAATGGAGTCAGCTGTTGGATGTGGATAATGAGAAATGGTTCCATCTAATAGATATTGTTACTCCACATGGTCAATAAAGTATTTTGTACATCTCAATAAAACTTGAATAGACCAAAACCATGTTAACAATGTGCAGGTGATAATCTCTCATAATCTGATGTAATGATTGACAACTGAAAAATAAATATGAAAAACCACAAGGAACTTAAAAACAGATAATAATGAGTGAAAAAAAAAAAAAAAAAAAAAAAAAAAATTGTGTGTCCTCTCTAACACGCAAAAACTGGCCAGTTGGATCCAGCAAGTCATTAATCACCAGGTAACTAGTATAAGAGATATTCAATCGAGGACTTAGATACATATGATTATAGAATGAAACCAGCGGCTCTGCTAATGCCCTGGCCAAAAGACGACTTATATCTACATCCATCCTCATAGTAAGAAAAAGCCAGTGAAAGCTCTCTTCTAGGCGCTTATTCCCACAGCTATCTCAGATATTTGTGCAGCCAAAATGGCAGCTTAAGATTTGGTACATATGAGTTCACTGGCACTAAAATATTAAGTGCTAAAACTCAAAGGGCAGAATCATAAAACATCCTTTATTGACCTCATTGAGTCATTGTAAATCTCGAGATATGACAATCAAAGTAAGAAAACTAAGACCAGTGATCGGTATATCTATTATCCAATTGTTGAATCTCAACATAGTAGAAGTTTCAAGCAACAAATTTACATCTTGGATGATACTGAAAACATCCTTTATGGCCAATGGTATGATGCCCGGAGAAATTTGATCTCCCTGATAAGATTTGTAAAGGCAATAATTCACCAATGTGCATTACGCAGCTCCCAATTTTACAAAATACCCCTACACTAGCTTCGGAGTCCAGAAACAGGGCAAAGAAATTCAAATGGTACAAAACATTTAACCATAATTATGAACACTAAACATATGGTGAAAAAACATATCATGGTCACACGTAGATGATTTGGTGAGGCATTTTGGGTCATTACTTTTAGATGTTATAAACACTTAACCAATATACTAATTCGATGGTTTCGGCTGACATTTGAACCATGAACCGGAAATACAAGTAAGAAAATGACACACTGAGAAATTAACTCGCATGCATAGTGTGTGTCTTTTCGCTGCTGGCAACTCCATATGCAAATACAGTTCCAACATATCAGCTCATGTGCTGATAAATTGTGAGTAAAAATTCGAAATATAAATCTTTATATGAAGAATTGCTCTGATTTTATTGCACATATTAATCATGGCAACTCTGATTTTTCAGTATGAATATGGGCCACATGTTAACTTCTTTTAACATTTATCCAATTTCACAAATAACATTAATATGATGTGTCTTTACATTCTTGGGCAACAAAAGGAATGTTTTCTAATTTGGCTTATTCCACATCTTCTTTTAAGCTCCATGTCATTTGTCAAATAATCATGTCCTGCTGATTTATTTTTCCGATACTAGCTTAAGTTTACAACAACAACAACAACATACCCAGTATATTCCCAACAGGTTAGGGTCTGGGGGTCAGTTGTACGCAGACCTTACCCTTGTAATTATACAAGGAGGTTGTTTCCGTAGCGACTCAAGGTGCATTGCGCCGTTTGATATATTTTTTTTTTTTCTAGATACTTCACTAATAGAAGAAGCACTAGAATTTAATTGAGCCATTTTGATCTAGTCCATTATTAGCACTATGCCAGGAGAACTGTCAACAATGACTCTTCCAGCTTCATTTGCAATGGACAAACCGATACTAGCTTAAGTTTAATATGACTATTCTTATGGTTGGTTTAGAGATAAGTGTGATATATATGCTGACTACGCCCTCACATTTTTTCAAATTATTTGCATACACTTTGTTCTTTGTTATAGGTCGAGCGACGTATTCGATGTACTCTATTGGTCACTCCCATGGAAAACAATTGGTAGGAAAACAATTATCTGGGTAAGATCTTCCGCATTAGAGTTATTGTTGTTGATTAATGTGTGCCGCAGGACACGTTAATCAGCCGCAACTAATACCTCTGTCGCGGAAGATCTCACCCAATAATTATTGCACCATGGGAGGGACCAACATGGATCACCACTCGACGTGTAACAAAGAACAAAGTGTAAATNAAAAAAAAAAAAAATACAAAAATATGAGGACAATCATAATCAACATATATGTCAAACAAACACCATATTGGAAAATGTAAATTAATCTCTAAACCATCTATGGCGAGAATAGTCAATGTCGTCACATTAAACTTTGACATAGTCAAGAAACCATAAATTATTTAACAAACACTTTGATGAAATACATGATTATTTGTTGATGATGGACCTGACATTTGAGGGAAAAAAATAAAAAAATAAAGAGACACGGAATATGCCAAATCAGAAAAATTCCTTGTCGCCGAAGAGTAAAAGCACATCTTTTCAATGGTAGTTGTGGAATACATAAATGATAAATGAAGTTAACATGCGACTGTTACCATGAATGATATGAACAAGAAATTGTTTGTTTGATATGTTGCAAAGCTCTCTGTGGCAGCTCACAAAGCATTTATACTAGACTAGGTTATATTCTTCCCAATGCTAAAACCTTAAGTAGATAAAGAATATTCTTTTGGCATCTATATAATATTGACAGCTTAAAATCTTGTCTTATTGCACAGGTGTTTCTCCACCTTCTTGTGCATGGCCCATAGTGCACGATCCACATTTGCATGGCCTAAGTGGTGAGTTTGTAGCTTCTGGAACTTCATGCAGGCTTTTAATTCAAAAGACTAACAGGAGGCTTGGATATAAAAAATTTTGATTTTGTTTGGCTTTTTTGTTGGTTTGGTTAGTTTTGAAAATGTTGGTATGGTTAGTTGTTAGTGGGTATATTAAAATAGTATTTAAAATAAAATATTTAAAGTTGATTTGATGTAAAGTAGGAAATAAAAGATTTGAAGTGATGGTTAGTTAAAATTATGTATGGATGAATAGTGACTTAAGGTTGATATGGTGTGTAAGAATGATTGGTTGATATTATTTAATTATATTGATAAAATTGATGATAGTGGAGTTGAGTTAAAAAAAGTGATTGAGTTAAAAATGTTTGAATTATTTTGAGATGTTATGTATCCAAGCATGCTCTAAATATCTTTTCTAGAACACTTAATATCTTTCTAGGCTGAGATAAATAGAATGTACACACACACACACACACACATATATATATATACAACTATTTAGAAAAAAGCTTAACGCCATCATCTTTGGCTTCTATCACCAGCCGTCTTCTTCGTATGTTGGCTCAGCTGTCTTCCTACTCTGCACTCAAATATAACTAAGAATTGATTTGAAAAGGAGATTTCAATAACTTCTCTAGATCAGCATTCATACTTAAGTTTTGGAAACTTCTTCACTAGTAAGCCACGGTATAACTAATACAACCTCATGTAACCCAATGTCCCTTGGTTTCTCTTCATTTTGTTTGCTTGCTCAAAAACTCTTGAAATGAAGTACCAATGACACTACCACTTCTACCACTTCAGTTCAGCCAAAGAATCTTTTTATCTTTGATTTCTTCTCTAAACTGAAGTCTAGCGAGCTTGGTGGACTTGCAGGTGTATTAGAATAAAAATTAAGATCCAAGTCTTCTTAATTCTCAACACCTTCATCTGTTGATTCACTACATTTTTTGCAAAAATTCAATACTTTGATCTATTGATCTCTCTCTCCCACATAAGAGAACAATATCATCAAATTTGATATCATTTTACGTCTTATTTCTTTTGCATATCATCACACATTCAAAAATAAAAGGAAGATAAAGTAAATATTGAAAGTACCGTTTGAAGGAGATAAATTCTATGTACAACACTCACTGAGTGCAGCAGCTGAAAAAACAGATATGTATAATTGAGACTATATTTCATCTTACGATAATTACTACAGCAAGAAATACCATGAAAGATGAACAAAGAATCGATAATAGAACAGAAATGGACTACTTATCCATCAAACGATTTCTCAACAGCACGCCACATTTGTTTAACACGCAAGTTTCTTCAAACAATAATGGCATACACACCATAAATTGATATAGCAAAAAAACCAAAAAAAAAAAGAACATGTATGAGAACGATAAATTATGACGCTAGAATTCCTTGTGAACAGAAGGTCCTAAAACAACAATGCTCATGTGTAAACTAAGTTCTCAACTTCGTAGCGAAGATAAAATAAAGTAATGACCAAACAAACAGAGTTTTGAAAGTTGACTTCTAGATCATGCACAGAGTGGAGTGGAGTGCAAAGAGGATCAAAATTAAGAGCCCAGGAGCCAGAAAAGTTTATAATCTCTTAGAAGGAAATTCTACTTTACCTCATTGAAACAGGATCATTCAGACTGCTGCAACAGACGCTTTATTGTGCTGGTACGAAATGCAATCTCTCCAGCAAGTATCTTCACTTGCTCAACAAGGAGGTCCATATGATTTGAGACAGTCACCTCATCCTACAATTCATGAAGGAAAGTACCAAAAGGAGTTACTCATAATAGTCAAAAGAACAATATTCTAAACTTGAATTCAAGAGCTGAAATTGACACATTAAAGGTGTATTCAGAATGACATAATTCTGCATCAAGAGCAAACACAAATATAGCCAAAAATAATGATGCTTAGACATAATGTACAATTGACAGGTAGGTTTTCTAAAAGAAAAGGAGTTAGAACATACTATAGGCAGTTTAGATGCCCACAGAAAGAACCACTAAAAGTTCACCCGCTTGAGTTGTTTCAGTTATAGTACTGCCAGCTTTGGAAATATCATCATTCCGTTTTTCTGTATGATCTTCTACGTTTAAAATAATAAGCATCTGATGCAATAGTTATATCAGAAGATGAAGAATCATTTTTATTATCGCCATCAAGTTTTAGGGATCCATCACATAGAACATTCAATTTCTGTAAGACAAAAGAAGATGAAAATGGTGAAGGCCACACAAATTTTTTTTCACTCAGATACATTTTAGATCTTATGGAAGCTCAAATGTGTGCATGAATCACCTAACAGTGAGAGATACAATAATAGAGTACATATCTAGAAAGACTGGAGATAATTTAATAAACCGAAAATTAAACCAAAATCTCATAAGTTCAATCATTCTGAAAAAAATCATTAAATTGTGCTGTGTATTAAAAATCGGCCTAGGTTGTGTTTGGTAAGCATATAAACTAACTTATAAGCTTCCTATATTCAAATAAGCTTGGTTTGGTAGGACGAGCTTTTCAAATAAGTTCATTGAAATTTTTATTTCAGCTCAGTAATTTTAAAACACTTTTATCACATAAACTTTCAGCCAGAAGTCATAAGTTAGCTCAAAATTCACTTAAAAACTATAAGCTAACTTATGAGCTAGGTTTACCAAGCATAGCCCTAGGCAATTAGTGCAGGTCGGCCGCCTCCGATTTGCATGAATCGGCCGAAAAAATGAGTCAGGCGGCTCGGTGGCAATTTTCCAAATTGTTTTTATACAAATTCCATTATATTGTTTTCATGTCTTTCATGTTTTTTTATAATATATTACTATTATTATTGTTATATGGACTTAGGTGTGTGGAATTATTATAAGTTGAGATAGTTTTATTTTTTAGGTAGTAAAAAATTAGTAAAAAATAAGTTATTTAATCTTAATTTCTAAGCGCCATCTAGGTGCTCTAGGAGCTGGTCGGGCGCCTAGCAACTTATAGCATGGGATATATTAAATTGGTTGTGAATTATGCTATACCGGATTCAGAATAAGAATAAGGTTAATTATGCTATATAGTAGACAGTTCGGTTCCTATCTACCGTTGGTGTGCGAATTCGATGGTTTCGGCTGTCATTTGAACCATGAACTGGAAATACAAGTAAGAAAACAACACAACGAGAAATTAACTCACATGCATAGTGTGTGTCTTTCCGCTGCTGGTAACTCAAAGCAAATACAGTTCCTGCATATCAGCTTATGTGGTGATTTAATTGAGTAAAAACTCGAAATATAAACCTTGATATGAAGAATTGCTCAAGGATCTCTTTTTTTCTTTTTATCTCAAGACAATAACCAATTGCATTGTTGTTATCATCAAACAAGCAGAGCAATGTGATATTCAAAAGCCACTCATTGCTACTAAAGTATAAGAACTACAACTGAGCAATAGTTTTGGAAAATAGCAAAGTCAGCACACTATATCAAGGTGATCATACCATTGATACCCTCCATTGCAGCCTTCACCATAGGTCGAGCAGCTACTTCATACACATCTCTTGAGTATTTGTATTAGGCCAAAACACTTCATTTGTCATCCAAGAAATCAAAAATACCAATGGTATGTCGTCCAAGAAATCAAAAATACTAATGGTAACAGCTCAAATTATATTAAGTGCCCCTAAGTGTCAAAAGCTTCAAGTAATGTCATCTGTTTAAATTCCTAACTAATTGTTAACAGGTGAACACACATGATAGAACCTTACATGCGTAGGCAATAGTCAGACCGACTCATTTCGCACAATTTTGTCTCCAGAGACCTCATCTCCTCTATGATATTCCCTTTCACTGAAACAAAACATCACAGTCAAAACAAGTTAAAACCCCACTAGGCCCCCTAATTCAGAAGATTCGAAATCAACAAGACTCAGATCTGTAACTAAGTCAAAAACTCACTTCAAAGGCCGAAACCAAATCGTCACTGAAATGGTATCCTCCTTTCTCGAACCACAATCCATGGTCCATGGGCTCGCCGGCCAGATGGAAGAACCATCGCCGGGCTGCGGGGATAATCTCCTCTATCCTGACCCGCCGTCATGGATCTAGAGCCGTACCCTTCTCCGCAACTACCGCCGTATAACGACATCGCCGAGGTGGAGTTCGAGCGCGGCAGTGAGCGGCCTTTCTTCAACGACGAGGAGGAAGTTGAGGAGTAAGGGCTCGAAAGTCTCTGGCGATAAAACGGCGAATTGCTTATTCCTCTAGAAGATGAGGTTGTCATTACAGCATTACTCGAAATCAAATTCTACGAAAACAAAAACAAAGAAAAATAAATCTCAACCCACGCAATTCTCTCTTGTAGATCCAGCAAAGGTTAATCGAATACTAATTTTTTTAAGAAAAAAAAAAAAAGAAAGTATCAAACACGAGAAGGTGAGGAATGTGTCAGAAATCACATGGCGAAAAGCAGAAAACGGATGAAGGATGAAGGATGAAGATATCTTTGACCACCTTTTAAGGCTTTATCACACCCCAACCCACCTAATTAAAAAATTTCTTTCTCTCATTTACCTACCAATGCTCTAACAATGCGGTGGTCTCTTTTTGCATATATGCTAATATCATCTACAATGTATTAGGTCTAATTTTGTTTATTGGTATGTAAATAAACCCAAATCTTGAATGATATAGATAAAATGATGTAAGATTGATAAAACTTAATCTAATGCAAAGAGACTATGTCTCTACTTGGGTCTAAAATAAGTGTAGATCGTGTCTCTTTTTATGGCAGCCACATTAGTAGGACATAGTCTACTTTTGTTTGCATTGGATAATACATTTTTCTAGACTATGTCTATTTTTTAGATGACATACAATTTTTTGTCATTGAACTCAAACATTGTGGATGCTCTAAATAGATATACTTAAGTCTATAATGACATGGACAAACTCAAGCTAAAAAATTCAAAATCTATCCAATATAAAAAAAGTAGTAGGTCTAAAATACCTAACAACCAATAAAAATATAATAATAATAAATGATTGTTGATTGTACATGTTCACACTTGGGGTCCAAAATAGACCCAAGAATGAGCTTGGTCTCTTTTTTTTATTGACACATAAGCTAGACTAGGTCTACTTTTAATTGCATTGTGAAAAACTTTTTTATAGACTGTCTATTTTTTACATGGCATGTGATTTTTTTTTAAAAACCCAAAGCATTGTGGATGCTATAGTGTTGATACCTGTTCGATGGGTATAATAAAATACATATCTTTTTCTTTCAATATTATAAAATTATTTAAGACAATATGAAACTATATTCTCTACAAATTCTATTCAGTTATAATATGATATTTATTTATTTACTTTTATTATCATTTTTTTAATGTTTTTGTAGGTTTTGATTATTTAATATATAAATTTTATTATTAAGAATTTTATAAAAAATATTATAAATGTGTAAGATCATATGATATTTGCATACAAAATACTTATATGTACTTATAACATTGTTGATTATCACAGTCTTACTTACAATTTTTTCAACAATTTATAATTTGCACATTACTTGATAATTGACTAACGTTTAACCCATAATTTTATCTTCCGCTATAATTATTAAGTGCATTAAATGTTAAAAACCTTGATGAATTAATTTTAATTTTTAGTAACTTCAATCTTTATGCAACTCACAAATTTGTTATGGTTAAATATTTTATTTTTATTTCTTATTTATATTTATTACTTTAATTCATTTTTTCAACCTATATAATGAGTTAATTAGTATCTATTCAAATATTTAGATATATTATATATTTTCATAATTACCAAGCGCTATATTTTAAATTTTTATACATTGTTATTTTATTAATTTATTTTCATTTATAAAATGGTATGTAAGAAAAAATATATATTTTTAAATATTGATTAGTTTTTAATGTATATAGATATTTCTAAGGTGTAATTTATAGTTCAGGATTGCACACGATAATTAAATTTTATTTTTATTAATCTGTTATTTTAATTTTAAAATTATCACTGCATATTCAATGGGAATGTACATTTTTATAGTTAAATTGACTATATTTCAGAAACTTTAATTAATATTTTAAATTATTTATCAAGTTAGTATGATTCAAACATAGTTATTCTGATTATTTTATTAAATTATTTAAGTACTTATGAATAGTGAATATAATTCATTAAATTACTAACTACAACCATAAATGATAATATATTTAATCAAATCAATTTCTATAATAATTTTTTTGGATTGTATCAATACATTACTATTAAATTAATATAAGATCTTATTGAAAATATATCTAATAAATCTACGGTCAAATTTTTAATTTAATCCAATTTGTAGTTAATGAATAATAGTCATTGTGTGTATAAAAAATAATAATTATGTTTAATGCATAAGATTTGCTATAAATTTTAATTAAATACCAAATATAGACGAAAAAATTTCCCGCCCAAAACCATGTCAATTATGGCAATAAGAATTAGTCCATTATGTAGATGTAGATATAGATATAGATTCAACAATATTACATTTCAACTTTTTTTTTTATTTCTAACCTAAGTCAATTTAAAATTTTTATTTTATTTATTATTAAGGTATACCTATAATATATTTTTTTATTATTTTAGTTAAGAAAAACTAATTAAAAAATCAATATTTAAAATCATAATGATTTCAAAAAAATTAATATTTTACCATACAATTAAAAAAATTATAAATTTAATTAAAAATAAAATTAGAATAAAATATTGAAATTAATTAAAGCAGTTACAAACACTTCGAATAAAATCACACATCAATTACCATTACCAAAATGACATCATTTAAAGTTACATGACAATAACTAAAATGATATGAATTAAAATGAAATAACACGACAATTATTATTACCTAAATGACATAAATTAAAGTTACATGACAATAACAAAAATGACATATGTTGACGGTCGATCGCCAACGATTACGGATTGCAATTATGGGGCAGTTAATTCGGAGGGTTACAAAGCAATTGAAGTTTGGTGAGAATTTTAACAGAACAAAAATAAATTACTGAAATGAAAGCAATGAAATAAAAGAACACCGATGTCGTCGATTTGCTGTGCAGATTGACTAGGAGTATGAATTCTCCGCAAAATATAATAGGAATTTTTGTGATGGATAAGTTATATAAGATCAATGATGATCGTAATTGTGTTATTGTGCTCTCGTACTCTCTTGTGTTTCTTTGAGCCGAGATGACTTAATTTATATATGAAAAAGATAGTGGGTAATAAATGTCATAAGCCAGCTAAGGGTGTAGGCTACGCCGCTTGTATCCATGCAAAACTCGGCTTTGAAGATGTGCCTGGTTAGACGGTTGGGCGGCTTTATCAGTTTTAACGATTCCATATTCAAACAGTAGAAATATCGTTAATCATTCGAAGGAAGACTCGTGATGAGATCAGCGTCAGAGGCAAGGTTATCAAAATCGCGACTTTGAGTCGTAGAATCGCTGATTCTACGACTCAAAGTCACAAAATCGATTCTAAGTCGCTCAAAATCGCAAAGGAATGTAGATTCGCTGCAGAATCGGTAGAATCGGTCAAAATCGTAGAATCGGACCGATTCTACGACTTTGACCGATTCTGTGCAAAATTTTAAAAATGAACCAGATTTTAAAATTGGGCTGCGTTTAGGCACTTGAGCTGTTTCTTTCGATTTTTTTCACACAAATTGGCCCAAAGAAGCATAAATATTCCCTTCCCTTGAACCAATCCAAAACAAATTAATTAAAAAAAATATAAAAAATACGCAAAAATCCTAAAATCCCTAATTTGAATTCATTTTCTCCTAATTCCCTCTGCTCTTCCGTCGCGAATCGCGACTTCTTCACCTTCATCCCTCGCCGGCCGACCGTCGTACTCCGACGTTAAACTCAAATCCATCTCTCTCTCACTTCTTCTTCGGCCCCCAATCTTCCACAGTCCACAGTTCACACAGTTGTAGCTTCCGACAGTTCGAACTCCGACGTTTAAATGGCTCGGCCTCGACGCCTGCATCTTCTTCGTCGGAGCAGACTTCTCAGCAATTAAGCTTCATCGCTTTGTTGTTCTCCCGTTTAGAGGTAACTATTTATCCCTACTTATCTCCCTGCAATTTATTTTTTTTATCATTGTTGGAACAGGGGAAGTTCACAGAATCACAGTTTTAGGAATTAGGAAGATTGAAGTTTTGGTTGATGCCTTGATGGTCGTGACTTTGGTTCTGACTTTGGAGTTTGGACTATATGTGACGTTTGAATGGCCGTGTCTATGTATTTGTAAGTGTTAACTTTGAAGTTTGAACGCGCAGTGTTAAAATTTGAACATTTATATTTTGAAAAACAAGTGGTGGTTTTTTTTAGCATTTTGATACATATTCTTGATGATTACCATAAAACTTGTTAAAATAATTAATTTTAGACGTTTTGAGTAGAGTCTTACGATTTTACGATTCCGATTCTACGATTCCGATTCTGCACCCAAAACGATTCTACTTAGAATCTCGATTTTGAAAACCTTGGTCAGAGGTCATTTGCCAATCGGGGAGATTGGTAGATTTTGTGGTCATTGTTTCTTGGGCCGCTTTCGTCTGGGCTCACAGGCTCAACACTCATTTGGTTTAATTTTGGACAGGAATGAATTTGATCAGATTTCCAATATAATTTCACGTACAACATAGACATTTCAAGCTACTCTTGAAATCAAGACATTTGCATCATCCCATCTCACACAAAGTCCCAAAATTAACCTATATACGCTATACATGGGATGGTTTCACAGTTATACACCAGGCTTCAGTCATAGAGCCCAAACCTAGGACAAAGCTAGGAAAACTCTACTTATCATGTATACAATAATACAAATGAGGCCCGGATTGATATTCTGATGCCCAAAATGGTGAGGGACTGGGAAACATCTATACTTATACAGTGAAAATACATATATATTTTTTCCATAGCAGATAGTCTTGGAAAACAGAGGTTATGACAAAGCAACTTGTGGTAAGGTTCACATTCTCCTTCAAACAACTATTCAAAACTTATGTCAAAGTAATACATTGCTCGAGTACAAAAAAAAAAAAAAANGATGAAATTAGAGCATTTGATAAACCGACAATCCAATCGTGAAGCCATCTACATGAAGAGGATAATACGAAAGTGTTGCAGTCGAGCAAATCAAAAGTGTTGGTTCTTGCGGCAAAAAAATAACCCTACAAAAATGTGAGAGAACTTGAACTAAAAACTGGCATATGTTACAAGACCACTTTCACATGAGTTTTCCAAACCAAGTCTTAAAACCCTCTGGATCAATAAAAGGCCCAGGCTGCTTAGCACATCAGGTTGTTCCTGTTTTGAAACATCGCCTAATGGAGTCTGCATATAGATGATATAGCCGACATGCTCAATGATTACTGGTGACAACAGCAGAAAAGGTTGAAAAAATATACACATCATCATTATTTATAGACATTTCCAGATGGAACCTTAACAGCCAAAAAGAAAATATTGCATACAAGGAAAAGATAATTTTGACAGATTCATAAACAATGGGAAAAAGAATATCTACCATCAATGGCTCGAGAGAGAGTTCAAAAGAGTAACTTCAAAAATAAAGTAAATAAAAACCCTTGCAATTGGCCCTGTTGACCCTTGGGCTGAAGTGACTGCATGTTTTATTTCAAGCTTAAGAAAAAAATTAATGCTATTATTCCTATGTTATGCACATATTATTCCTAGATTGTTCCTTTACAGAATATAAAATGTAAAACCAAAAAGAAAAACCAAAATCTTAAAAAGGCGAAGAAGTTCAATCTAATCTTACATAAATTCTATTCGAACAATTTCACCACAACTCAGTGAAAATAAATGAGAACATCCAAAAAGTAAATGAAACAGGTTCAGTAAATAAAAATTTTTGGAAAGTAAATGAAACAAACAGGTTTGGCACCAAACAACCAAAATGAGGAAGGGATATTCACACACGCGCATGAATATAGCAATGCCACAAAATAATCAAACTTAACACCCATACGACTAAAGTCAATCACCTAAATAAAAGTGAATACACGTGCAATGTGTGCATAATATACCAGCGCAAACATCTCAAATATGTGACACAATGAAACCAATTGGGGCATCCCAATAACCTCAAGACTCTAGTGCCAGATGCAAAACTAAATCATCAAAATGGGGAGATGCAAACTAGCTGATACATCCACCATGAGAACGTAACAGCATACTGACAATTTTAGGAGACAACAAAGCAAAAAAACAAGAGCCACGGCACAGGTTAAACAGAAAGAATATCTCAAGGCTTACAGAACCCAACAAAAGGTAATACCTTAGAAGTGCAAACCCAGCAAGTTGTGAAGAGAAACAAATAAAACCACCAATAATCTAACAAGATTTGAATCAAAACCCTCGGTATGAAAGAAATTATATCCAATGTCAAGTCTTAGAACAAATTTTGTGTCTCTCACAATTGTTGTCTACATCCATCATATAATGGACATGATTCAACAGGTACCATGCAGCTAATTTTGTAGAGGGAGCGAATGAAGAAGAGACAGATTTTACATAGATTGGATAAAGTTTGTGATTAGACGAGAGCTAACTACAGAATACACTATTCTAAACCTTCATGAAGTACATTTATTTTATTTTTTTACAAGAATAATGAAGAAAGAGAATAGCAATCAGATGTTCAAGCTTGGAGCAATTAACTCTTTCAATCAGCAATAACTAGCAGAGCCGAACACACACACACACACACACACACATATATATATATATAGGGAGAGAGAGAGAGAGAGAGAGAGAGAGAGAGAGAGAGAGAATGAATGTCCTGCGAACAATGAATAATTGAGCTCAGGAAATTAAAAAATGCATCCTCAGACTTTGTGCATACAAAATCCTACCTATGGCTGTGAATAGACAGAACTAATTAAAGTATTGCCATATTATGTCTTAAATCCTGTAATAAAATAACCGAATGATTAATTTATAAGTTGGATGAACGCATATGGCACCCTTGAACCAGTTTATTGTAAAGCGTTAAGTGACTTCACAATATGTCAATAAGTTTACAAAACATTTGTATCAACAAGGAACCTATCATACCATACGGATAATCTTTCACACTTTCTGTATGAAACCCTCAAAAAATGAAAGAGAAATTCAGCATGTAAACACCCAAAGAAACTAAACTCAGCAACATTTTCAAGTCAAGACTTCGAAACAACAAGCAACAATCAACCAATCAATCATTTTTACCTCACTCCATGATCACTTTTGCCCCAACCTCCTTCATCTTCTGGATAATTTTTTCTGCCTCGTCCTTGTTCACCCCTTTCTTCAACAGAGTCGGTGCTTTCTCCACCAAGTCCTTAGCCTCCTTTAACCCTAGACTCGTACAAGCCCTCACCTCCTTAATAATCTTAATCTTAGCGCCTGCATCGAAACCTCCCTCGAGCTTCAAATCAAACGCCGTCTTCTCTTTCTTCTCCTCCTCCTTGGCCGCACCTCCGCCGCCGCCCTTCCCCTTACCCATCCCCGGCGCAAACCCCATCCCCGGCATCATAACCGTCATCATGGGCATTTCCTCGACCCCCATTTTCTGCCTCAAAACTTCAGTCAAATCCGAGATTTCCAGCAGAGTCAGACCGGAGATTTCATCGGCGATGGCGTAAACTCGTTCGGTCGGCGCGGACTTGGGCTCCTGAGCTGAAGTTGATAAACAACGAAACGAATTAGGGTTTTCGATTTGAGGACAGATTTTGCTGTGTCTGTAGACGCGGGTAAAGGTTTGTGAAAGGAGACGGGCGTAATGGTGTCTCATAGTAGAGAAAATGCTTGATAAATTTTGACTGGAAAATCGACTGTATTATCTAGGGTTTTTTGGAGAGATTCGTTAAGTTGAAGATAATAAACGAGTCGTGCTGAAATCTGTAAACCCTGCAGTGCGGAGAAGCAATGAGAGTGCGAGGTTTAAGGCAGGTCGGATCCGGGTGGGTNAACAACAACAACAATATAGTCTTTTAGTCTCAAGCAAATTAAGGTAGGCTAGAAATAAAATTCAAGAGAACCAATGGTAAGAGAAACACAAAAAGAGCTCAAAACAAAAGGAAGAGATTGAAGCAAAAGAGAAAGGAGCAAAAGTCACGGTTCTAGCACGTTGATTACTAGTCTCCAAGCGCTCCTATCCACCGCTAAATCCTTGGAGATATTCCAATCTTTAAGGTCTCTCTTAACCGACTCTTCCCAAGTGAGTTTAGGCCGACCTCTACCTCTCTTTACATCATCGACCCGCTGTAGAACTCCCCTACGCACCGGTGCATCAGGAGGCCTCTGTTGGACATGTTCGAACCACCTCAGCCGATGTTGAATCAATTTCTCCTCAATTGGAGTCGCCCCGACCCTATCTCAAATATCCTCATTCTGGATTCTATCCCTTCTTGTGTGCCTGCAGAACCAACGCAAAATACGCATCTCTGCTACACTTAGTTGTTGGACATGTTGCCTTTTTGTAAGCCAACATTCAGCACCGTATAGCATCGCCGTCCTATAGAACTTACCTTTTAGCCTTTGTGGCACCCTCTTATCACAGAGAACTTCCGAAGCTTAACGCCATTTCAACCAACCGGTTGCAATTCTATGCCTAACATCAACATCAATGCCGCCATCCTTTTGTAGCATCGATCCTAAATACCAGAAAGTCTCTTTCTTGGTCACCACTTGCCCGTCAAGGCTAACGTCACCATCATCATGTGTAACCATGCTGAAAGCGCACGTCATGTACTCGGTCTTCGTCCTACTAAGTCTGAAGCCTTTCGACTCTAACGTGTCCTTCCACAGCTTTAACTTTCTATTTACCCCTGCCCTACTCTCGTCAAATAGCATCACATCATCAGCAAAGAGCATACACCAATTGATATCACCTTGTATGTCCCTTGTGGCCTCATCCATCACCAAGACAAATAAATAAGGGCTCAATGTTGACCCCTGGTGTAGTCCTATTTTAATTTGGATGGGACACATGTCCCTTTTTAGTTAGAAGCAATAATTTTATTTTGATAAGATAAGATAACTTAATAATTGAGTTTATTATATATTAAAAAAAATATATATCAAAATTCGTATTTTTTTTCTCTATAAATAGAGACCACTCTTGATATGTTTTAGATCACAACTGAAATTTCTCTCTTTTCACCCTTTTCTTAATCATACCTTATTAATTTTATCATCTCTTTTATTTCTCTTAATTTCCAACAAATACCATATGGATCCAAATTTTGAGTATTACCTCAATTCTCAAAATTTGTCAAACTCTGAAAATTTTAATTTCAAAAATTAATCACAAGAGCCATTTTCTCCTAATCTTACCTAATTTTCAGTTTTTGTAAATGCCCAACCCCCACAAAACATCTCCCGAAATCTATTTCAAAATGTGCAACAAACACGCACAAATCCTCAAAAAGGAACGAAAAATGTTAGTTGGAGTGTGGCGGAAGATCTTGCTCTAATGTCAGCTTGGTGTTTCGGTAGCGAAGACAAACTGTGTGGCAAGAATCAGAAGGGTTTTTCATTATGGTCACGCATAGCTCAAATGTTTGAGCAAGCTCGAATGGAAAATCCAGGAGAAATTGGTGAAAGAAACTTGGATTCAATGAAAGGTCGTTATAAACGCCTTAATGAAAATGTAAACAAGTGGAGAGGTGCTTACATGGAAGCATACAAAAATAAATTGAGCGGAATGAGCATGAAAGATGTTGAAAAAGAAGCTCATATAATTTATGAAGCTGGTGGTAGTAAGTTTACAGACTTGCATGTGTTTGAAGAAGTCATGCGAAGCATCCCAAATGGGAATTAAAATTAGATCATGGTTCAATTCATTCACGCCCTGAAGATGAAGCGAGTAATGAAGAAAGCAATGGCAGTTCCAAAAGATCAAGGACTATTGAAGATGGAGATTATTCAATTCCCTCAGAAACTCCAGTTAGTGATGGTTTTGTGATTCCCTGTCCCGAAGGTAGAGATATGCCGAAAAAAAAAAGGAAAAAAGGTAGCATCACAATTTTCTTCCATTCTTGATGAGTTCACTGCAGAAATTCGTGCACTAAGACTTACAAGAAAGAACGAATGTGATATAATGACAAAAATATCGAACGATAGGATGGAGTTGGAATGCAAGAAAGAAGAAAGGAAGATTAGAAAAATGAATATGATGGTGTTGAATACGCTGTTGGCAAAAGACCACTTATCGCCGGAAGATGAAGAGATGAAACGTCACTTAACTTCAATTTTATTTGGAAAGTCGATGTAATTTATTATCATGCAGCTTTCATTTATGTCGTTTTAGTTATTTTGATGTAAGTTTTTCAATTTCTGTAATTCAAGTTATTCAATAAAAGTCTATTTAGTAAGTGTTTTTCTCTAATCTTTTTCAGAAATCACATGTTACTTCAATGATTGTCCTATCCACTAGTATAATAGTCACACATAAAATGAACGACCAAGAGCTATTTGGAATATAGTGTATGAGTTATTACTATCAAATAGCAGCTTTATTTGGTCTTCCAAAATTCACATGCATTGAATCCAGATCAAATAGCAGCTTTATGTTTGTCCCAGTTTTGTTGCGTTTTTCGTTGTTATTTTGTCCCTCATATTGAGTCATTTAGATGGTTTTAGGATCATTTTGTCATTTATTATGTGTTTTGCGTTCATTTGAGTGTTGCGATGTTTTCTGTTTGTTTTCCGGTCTTTTTCTGTTCTCTTTTCGTTTTTGGTGTGTAGTTTGAAGACCTCGGGAGAACAGGTTTTCGAGAATCTTGTAGGGAAGCCGACACCATTAGATAGAGGGGTTCGTTAGCTACACGTAGGAAAAAACGGAACTCAATTCTGAGTTAAAACGAACCCGAACGAGCAAAAATCGTAAGATGGTGCAGTGCAGATTTTGGTCTCCGCGGCCGCGGCGAAGAAAAGCTGCCAGGTCCCAAATTTCAGCAATGAAAATCCCGCGGTCTCGAAGCTCTCCGCGGCCGTGGAGGGCGCGTTTCAACCTTTAAAACCCAATTTCTGCGATTTTTGACAAGGGGGGAGAAATGGGGGTGCGATTGGGGGTGCCCTAGCCTGAAAACCTCCTCTCCATTCTCCATCTTCTTCCTCTCCATTCTCCATTTTCTTCTTCCTCCTCTTCTTCTTCTTCTTCTTCTTCTTCTTCTTCTTCTTCTTCTTCTTCTTCTTCTTCTTCTTCTTCTTCTTCTTCTTCTTCTCCTTCTTCTTCTTCTTCCACCACTTTATTTTATTTTCTTTCAAGGATTAAGCTTGTATTATGGATTCAACTCTTGGACTTGGATTGATTGTAAGTTTAATTTTTCTTTGAATTAATTCATGCATAATGGTTAATTTAGGAGAAATACTTTGTTGTGTTAAATCAAAAATGAGTAGCTAATTCATGCATAATGGTTAATTTAGGAGAAATACTTTGTTGTGTTAAATCAAAAATGAGTAGCTAATCCTTTCTGCTAGGGATAGGGGATGATTGTTCTTGATTAATTTCGTTATTTTGGGCTTTAATTTGTTCCTGCTTGTGCGAGTTGCTTTAATTAGGGTTAATTAATTCTTACTTGATAACTTGATATAATCGAAGAGTGACACTTCGATCTTGCAATTGGTATCAATTGAATGTTAATTTGTCGAGTTAGGGTTTGTTGGTTCTATATGATTAGTTGATTAAACACCTTCTAGTTGAATTAGCGACTTTTAGAACCGAAAGGGGAGAAGTCATAGACCGAGGCTCGCATGAGATAGATGATTTCGTAACTGAATAGTCTATAGGTTTTGGATTGAAATACATACTTGCCGATGACCCGTCTCTTGTTACGAAAAATTATTGAGACTGGGATAATTGACATGTGTTGTATGCTCGAGCTAGCTCGTCTATGTTCAATCCCTTGTTACGAAGAGTTATTGGGAGTGAACCGCTAGATGTCTAAGCAAGAGTGTCAATCTCGAACCGAACAATTGATTGCCCGGTTTTGCTTAGAACTTGAATAAATTATCCCCGATTTCCTAGCTTCTTTATCGCGTTCTAGTTCGTACTTTAGGTTCGTTTTTGTTTGCTGTTGATTTCTTAGTTGATAATATATTCCTCATTTCTGATTAGAGTGTTTAAGTTTTTATTTTCTTTTTTTGTGAAATCAATACCGAAGTTAAATTCCGAACCGCCTTCCTCGAGAGATCGACCCGGGAAACGAATCCTTGATTTGGTACTCGGTAAAAATAACAATTTGTGCTACAACACTTTATTCAATAAAATTTACATTCATTGAATGCACATGCAGCTTTTATTTATTTTACTTTACTTTTGCTTTAATTTTACTTTACTTTTGCTTTTACTTTACTTTACTTTTCTTTATATTAACTTTACTTTACCTTTCTTTTACATTTACTTTAAATTTATTTTAAGTTAAATCTACACCAACTCTTCATACTACATTCCTATATAATATGGTTGGATTCAGATCAAGTTGATATCAAAATCAGATCATATCTATTTTCTTTATATCAATTATAACTTTGTTTTTTCGTAAGACAATTCGTTCTTGTTTAGAAATGTCTTCGACTGAAAACTCATCTGAAAATTCAAGTTCTAGTTCTGAAACTTCCAACTTCATCGAATTTGATGAATGGGAAGAAAGTGTGATTCAACAAAATCAACAATTTGATAGTATTATGGAAGATTTGATTGTTCGTATTCCAAATATGATCTTACAACCAACAAATCCTGTTTCTAGAGGTAGAATGCAAGTCATTGAGAGGCAACAAGAGAGAGGAGAGGCGAATGTGTTCAATGACTACTTCTCCGACAATCCAACCTATCCTGAAGAGGTATTCTGTCGGAGATTTCGCATGCGTAAGAATCTTTTTCTTCGTATAGTGAGCGAAATCACCACCAACGACGAATGTTTTCAACAAAGGCATGATGCCACTGGTAGGCTGGGCATTTCACCATTGCAGAAATGTACTGCAGCCAAAAGGGTGTTGGCCCATGGAACATCAGCGGATATTGTTGATGAATACTTGCGAATAAGTGAAGTTGTAACGAGGGAATCTCTCATGAAATTTGTAGAAGGTGTCATTTCTAACTTCGGCGGCCAATACCTCAGAAGACCTAATGAATAAGTTTGGCAAGAATACTTCATGCGGGGGAGCAACGTGGATCCCCAGGAATGATGGGAAGTATTGACTGCATGCATTGGGGTTAGAAATATTGTCCTATAGCATGGGCTGGGTAATATGCAAGAAGAAGTGGAAAACCAACAATTATTTTGGAAGCTGTTGCATCATATGACTTATAGATATGACATGCATTTTTTGGAACACCAGGTTCGTGCAACGATATCAATGTACTTCATCAATCTCCTGTTTTTGATGATATTTTGGAAGGTCGTGCACCAGAAATTAGCTACGTTGTGAATGGTCAACAAGGAAATATGGGATATTACCTCACTGATGGTATATATCCTTCATAGGTTGCATTTGCTAAATCAATTACTTCCCCGCAACTTCAAAAGCACAAGTTGTTTGCTCAGCACTAATAGGCGGCTAGAAAAGATGTTGAGCGCGCATTTGGTGTTCTACAAGCTCGTTTTGCATTTTTCAAACGACCATGTCTAGTATGGGATCGTTTTTTTATGGGAAGAATTATGATGGAATGTATCATCATGCACAATATGATAGTAGAAGATGAACGGAACGCCTACTTGAATTATTATGATCCTACAGAATTTATGAATGAGAGGCCTACAAACGGACGAAGGCAACAAAGAAGGAACAGAAGAAATGGCGTAGAAGAAGAGGACGATGATATGCCTTTTCAATACTCGACTGAAATGTTTGTAACTTGTTTAGTTTATTTCGTACCGAATTATGTAATTTCAATTTTTAATTATGTTTGTAATATTCTTTTTAGTTGTATTTTAAAATATTAATTTTTTGAAATCAATATTTTTAATTATAATTTTTTTAATTAATTTATCACAAATCAAAGAAATAACAAAAAATTTATTGTAGATAATATTTAATAAATAAAAATAAAAATAAATAGTATGTTGGGTTGGATTGGGTTGGTTAGGGATAAAGATATGTAGGTTGTTAAACTCAATCGCTATTCACCGCCCCCCTATTACTACTCACCGCCCCCCTCTCCCTTGGACAATTTTTTCCCTTGCATTTTTTTCAAAAAGTAAAAAAAAAATACCGTCCGGCCGGCAAAACTGGACGGCTTTTAGCTCGTCCGACCGCCGGAACCGGACGG
>BKCP01008404.1:1380236-1397398 GCA_008636005.1 Striga asiatica
AAAAAATGGCATGGGCAAAAATGTCTAAAGGGGGTGGTACATAGTAATAAGGGGGGCGGTAAATAGTAACGCCCTTGTTAAAAGTTGGGTTGTGTAGGTGGAGAGAGAAATAATTTTTTATTATTGGATTGGATTGAGTTAGGTTGGGGATAAGATAGTCTTAATATTGATCCAATTTCAGACCCGACTAGTGAGTCATATTAGTTTGACTTTGTATGTTAATTTTTTTTTTAATAAATATTGTTAAGGCTCCGTTTGTTTTGAGGGATTTGAAATCCCTTGATTTCAATTTTCTTTGAATTATAAATTTTTATAATCGCACACTTCTTGAATGGATGTGTTGAAAATATTATAAATAAATTGTCTAGCTCGCACCAATAGTGTTGACTCGTGGTAGTGATGAACCTAAATAATCACGGATGGCGTGGTCGTCAACGGTGATAAATAGTGGATTCCAAATAACTAAGTTTGAGGAGTCATTTCAAATCCTTCAAAATAATGACAAAAAAACTAGCATGACTTTAAAATCCTCCAACTTTCATTATCATCCCAACATACATGAGCATTTCAACATGTAAATTTGAAATTTATGAATTTCAAATCCATCAATAAATTCCTCAAAACAAGCGGAGACTAAGATTTTTTACTTTATATATCAGTACCAAAGGACGATGACGTAAGAGCTTGGCTAGACTTGTGTGTTTCATGAACAACACGGATGAACATGTGAATGTGTCTATGATTGTAACTCAGTTGATCACAATTCACGAGTTGAAGATTATTATTGGCAAATAGTCGATAGTTTTTAAGAGAATTATGTTGAGCATGAGTTGAGGATAACTTGAAGCACAAAATTGGGTTCCATTTTCTTTTTATACCTAAATAATGCGAAAAATAAAGTTCTTCGATATTCGATTTTATGAAAAAAGAAAAACGTCGATTCAAAATCTTTTAAATTAATGCATGACCGTAATAAATTAATATAAACATATTTTTTACCATACAATTGAATAATGTGATTTGACGGGCCAAATGTTTAATTTTGTGACGGCCAAAGATGCAACATGAATTACAATTTCCATGATCAAAATATAACTATGGTTGATAAATGCCATTTTCATATTGGTCACATATCTTTTGAATAAGCATCAAATGTATTTTATCACCACACTAAATAATGCTGCTATACAAGTGATATGAACACTATTTTCATATTAATCACTTATCTTCTTCTATATTGTCACCTGCCTCTTTCATACTAACTAGTTCCTTAAACGATTATTATGCAAATGAAAGATAGTCATTTTCAACGTCATATTCATTACCCTTTTATAGTCTCATCCATTACTTCACAGATGGCCTAGAACTGCTTTGGCCTTACCTTATATTATATTTCTGTACTTGAATCAACCCCAATAAATAGTAGAAAGCCATGGTAGCTTTTAAGGTACTTGGATGTAACAACAACATGGACTTACATTTTCATATCACAAGCATATAACACATGAAAACTCCATATAAGCTTACACCCGAACAACATTCCAATAATTCTTCAAACCAAGAGAAGAAAAACACTAGAAAAATGAATAATATCAAGCATTAGGCATTAATCCTTCGGCAGTTCTTTCTGATTTCTCCCCTGTTTCCGGTCAACGGCGAAATATTCCCCATCTTAACCATAGACTCTGCAAACTGCTGAAAGAAAAGGTCGATATTCTCGGCATATTTCTTCACGAGCTCAAGCGACTGTCGATTCTTAGTGACCAGAATTTGGTCAGAACTCAAAAGGCCCTTATTACTCAACAGATTCTTGAAATAACTGTTGTCGAATTTCGTAGGAGAAGAAGGGTCTAAGAAGAAAAGGTTCTGGTCCCCACCAGATCTCGGGCACCCGGCCCGCAACTTGGAGGCATATGATTGGTCGAGGGTGAAATCGGGTTTCGAGTTTCCTGATTGGTTGTAGAGCCTCTGCCTGAAGCTCACACATCTAGCATTTCCTATGGTGTGGCTTCCTGCAAGAAATTAATTAAGGTTATTATTTTGGTCAAAGATCAAGTATATGATTGTTGATTAATGTTAATAATTTTAAATTCAATCAAAGGATCACAATTAATTTGTCTTTGCTTTTGGCTGACTTTTATTAAGTGTGCCAAAAAAAAAAAAAAAAATATTGTATTATGATGAAACAAGAAAATGTACCAGATAATGCAACAAGATCAACAATGCCCAATCCTTGTAGCTTAAATTTAGTTAAGATGGTCTGAAAGGTGTTGTTTGGAGCAGGAATGTTGTTGTTTGAGCCACTCAAGCTGGCTCCTTTTGAGTCTCTTCTTCCCAGTGGAACCTCCCAACTGGGCCCACCAGCCTAGTAACAATTTAAAAAAAAAAATATGAGCTCCCTTGTAACTTTTTTTTCCTTATTGAATTAGTTAACTTGGAATATAAATTGATTTTAACTCACAAGAACTGTAGAGTCCCTTGCAGCAAGAGCCATGATATCGGCACAAGACACGGTGTGAGGGCATTCTTTCTCAAGTGCCGTTTTGATATCGTCAATCACTTCAAACCCGCGGACTGAGTTTCGGTTAGGATTGGACCTCTTTTCGCTGACTAGGCTACCCGTGCTGTCCAATAGTATCGACGCATCACAGCCCTTCGTGTTATGTATGAAGAAAATAAAAAAAGAACTTCATTAATTAGTCTAAGGAAAAATTTCCATTAAATAGTACTTTTTGCTCCTCACAAGAAGGGAGCTAGTACATTGTTGGGACTGGGACTTCTCCTTAAGGATTTCACTTGTTAGTACTAAATTCATAATGTGCATGTCATCTCTCATTACAAATACATTGCCTAGCTAGCATGAGAATGAATTCGAACAAAATGCATGCATTCTCTTCGTAACATAACTAGCTTTGCATAAATAGAATATGACGAAACGTGCAAAACGATAATCATTTAGGCCGAAAGTAAGGAAATTTGAATTTTGAATAAATTATTACAAAACCTTAACAAAGCAGTCGTGGAAATGGAGCCTAACAAGTGAAGCCGCCATACGAGCTTCTTTAGCAACCGCCTTTGCAACAATGGACTGAACAATGTCACGAGCCCTTGGGCACGAACGGTCATAGAATTGTGGGTATAAGTGGCCTCCATGTGTGTTGTGACAAAAGCAAAAGGGTGCAAAAGCAAGAAGAGTTAAAGCCAAGAACAAGATGAATGTGGACTTAGCCATTTGTGTTTGCTAGCTGCAAGAATATTGCTATGTAACAAAATGTGTTGTGGAGAGAAGGTTTTGGGATGATGAAATTTGACATTAGCTAACAAGTATTTATAGAGATTTTTTTTTTTACTTCAAGCAAATGTGCAAAGTTATGAGGTAGTAAGAAGAAGCCATAGAGGAGTTGGTGGTGGGATTTTTGAGTTGAATAGGTGTACTTTCTTCAACATGATTTGGGAATCTTAAAGCATGTGTTTTTGTTCTTTTGTGCACAAAGTATTGCCTTATATGAGATAATAACTTGTGGTATGCTAACTTTACCTTACAAGTATTATAATCTAGACGGTCTATTAGTTTTGTGTAAAACATTTTTTTTTTCCTACCTATACTATACATATGTATTTTTTGACCTTGCAACCTATAGTATTTTTCGTGGTAAAATACAACATCAACTTCATGATAAACATTTATAATTTGCAGTCTCGCTTACATCTTGACCATACACGTGTACATTTTTGCCGATGATCCCATAATCAAGACGTATGTAAGATTGCAAATTATGAATGTTAAAATAACTCAGGTTGCATTGTACCAAAACAAAATATTATAAGTTGCAAAGTTTAGTAACGTGTATGTTACCCGTTAATTTTTGACAAAAAAGAAAAAAAGAAAAAGAAAAAAAAAAGAAAAAGGGGAAAAAAGTTCAAAAAAATAAATTAACTGATTTGGATGTGTTTGGATTGACATTTACACACATTATCAATTTCTTATGCTCAACAATCTTTTTTATTATGATGATACAAATTAGTGTATCTATATAGTGAAATTTTACCCACTTTCAATCATCTTGTAGCAACTTTTGTAGATCTTTTGTTGTGTGATGGTTATAATTTGACATAAATACCAGTACAAAAAATCTTAGTTTATGTAAATTTGATGTATTCAAGACGCACATGATGTTGCAAATTATGAATTTTCGTAAACTTTCAAGTTAAAAAAGCCATAAAAACGCGAGTTTGCGTATTTTGTTTCAGCAACTTACAATAGCTGATGATAGATTGATAGTATGGTTTGTTAAGATACTACTATGTGGAGAAAAGACCAAGTCCATGGTCGAAAAGTGAGATAAAAGGTACGCAATAATAGTTGGATCAGGTCCTCATGAGTACCTGCTCTGTTGACAAAATGGAGTAGTTTCAAATAGTTTATGGTCTAGAAATGTGCATTTTAACTACTACAGCTGCAGATAAAATGGCATATGTGAAGGCAGGTATATTCATTCAGTGGAAAAGAAAATAATTTTGTAGTTTGTTTGATTTGGTGGAGAAAAAGTGTTGAATTTCGTTGATTACGTTAATAATTTCTATTGCGTAACTTAGTTTAGACTGTACATTTGAAGAACGAATACGCCACTGTCAACAAAATAGGGGTTATGGGCGTCTAATTAGTGTTAGGCGGCATCCAATTGTCCCGATTTTCGTGTAGAGAGTCCTAACATATACGGTAAATAATTTTTTTCAACATGTACAATATGTGTATTTGTGATTTTCAATCTTAAGTATTTTTTGTTGTAAATTGCAGCCTGAACTACATATATATTCATTATTTGCACGCTCGCCCACATCTTGACCATACACGTGTCCTTTTTTGCGGATGATCGGATGATCAAAAAATAGGCCAGCATGCAAATAATTATATATATGTAGTTCAGGTTGCATTTTACGAAAAAAAATAATTAAAGTTGAAAATCTCAAAAACACGTATAGTACAGGTTAAAAAAAATTATTTACCCTAACATATGCGGTCTAGATGGTCCTTAACCATAACGTAAAATTATTTACCCTAACATATGCGGTCTAGATGGTCCTTAACCATAACGTCCTCGCATTGCTAAGCGCTCGTATATTTTTTTTTTATTCTTTTAATTTATTTTCGACATATAAGAAAATAAGTTGATTTTTTATATGCATAAAATATGAAATATAACAAAACTTAAAAAAAAATATTAACCATGTTAAATTAATACAATTCTTATAAATATATTATATTATGTACCGTATTTTATTTTGACATAGTTATCAATGTTTCACCTAATATATTTTGTATATTATTTATAATATTATTAGATATATAACTATATTTATAATTTTATTGTAAAACCTAGGTCCCTAGATGTTAGGCACNTTCTTTCACTACCTCTCCATGCCCTTTGAGTAAAATTTCACTTTATATAACCATCTTCCGAAGCTTTTCACTAGAGAGTGAGGCAATCCAGCTCGATGAATCACCCATTCCCTCTCAATCTCAAGGTACCAAGAATAAAGAATGAAAAATAGGAAGCTTGAAGGTGACTGTAGAAGTACCCTCTTTCTGAATAATAGTATAGATAAACATTAAGTAGATATTTACATATGAAATATGTAAAAGAATACTTTGTAAACTGACCGAATTTGAAGGAGTGCATGTTGAGCAAAACTAAGGGAGGGATAAAAAAGAGGGCGGTTTTGCTATGGAGCCATCTGATGGCTCGACTTATAGAGTCATCCATAGTTATTCACAAATGGTGTATTAACACCTGTCCTACATTAATACACATTAGACACGTGTCAATATATAAAGTTATGGATGGCTCCATAAGGGAGCCATCTGATGGCTTGATAGAATTTTTGCACACAGCAAGAGTGATTAAAGTGATATATATCGTGTTAAGTACAACACATACAAGAAGCAAACTTACTGCACATATCAAGCAACAAATCACAGAGAACCAGAAGATCAATTGAGAGATCACATGTAATTTCAAAAGCCTAAATATATAGCATTATTCATGCTCACCCACTCATAGGCCATAGCCAAAA
Organism: Striga asiatica; assembly: GCA_008636005.1. NCBI lineage: Eukaryota > Viridiplantae > Streptophyta > Magnoliopsida > Lamiales > Orobanchaceae > Striga > Striga asiatica. The sequence goes on from BKCP01008404.1 coordinate 1,386,312, forward strand.
ATTATAAGGTAAAGAACAAATTAAGCACATCTGAGCTGTTTCAACCAGCTCATGCAAATGGCCTATCCAAACAACAACAAGATGCAGTTGCAACTATGAGCTCTAATTGAACCTGGATGATTATAAGCCTCTTCAAAAAAAAAGAGAAAAGAAAAAAAAAAAAAAAAACTTCAAAATCTGTATAGTCCGGAAGATAACTTTAAGCAGGCGAGTTAAGTAAATTATGAGGATTGTGCATGTGCATCAAATGGAGCCATATGTTCTTTCACTAGCTCTCCATGTTCTTTGAGTAGAATTTGGTTGCTGATCCCACGAAGTTTGATTTGCAAAAGGATTATTAGCATCATCTGGGCGTGTATAGCCGCCTTGCAAACCTCCACTTGCCTGCATGTTTTCAGGTTAATATGAAGTAATAAAACCAATCATTCATATAAATGAGTTTTAGCTTATTGTTATTCAAAAGGAAAGGGAAGACAGACAGGCAATCAGTTCTCTTTCAGAATTAAACACACATTTGCGGTTAACTGAGTTCAAATACCGCCACCGAGGATGCAATTTGTAAAATGTGAACAAATATCAAAGGTGCTTGTACTCTTGTAAGATAGCTAAACTCTGTTTTGTGTGATTTGAAACAACCTCGAGAGTATTTTTTTTATAGTTAATCACATTATTAGAGATTGCCTAGTTTACCACAAATAAACTGTACTTACAGTTTCCAAACATGCCGATAATATTGCCATCCCTGGTACAGCATCAAGCCCTCGCTGCAAGTGTTATGCTCAAAATTAAGATCAGCTAAACAACATCCTACAAATACAAAGAACTGTACGAAAAAAGATCATACATTTAAGACAAAAAATTAACCTACCAGGTTTGTCACTCTTGTCCTATAAATAAACCCTCCAATGCATAACAGTGTGAAGGCTACAATTGATCTGTTTCACAAAAGCAACACAAAGCAGCTTAACAACCAATGATATTTAATTTCTGAAGAAGCTAAGAAATGTGCAAGCGAGTTATCACAAAAGGTTCCTTCAAATGCAATAACACTAGGTACAACTTATAACGCAATGAAATTTCAAGAATAAATTGACATACATGCAAGATATGATTCCAAATATGGCCCAACCTCTAGTAGCTTCGCCACGTTCACCTTGGCTGTGTTCTATATAAGTTATGAGGTAAAATAGAAATAAAAGTAAGAAGGCAACAGTTATGTTTAACAAGCCATAAAGAATCATAAGCAGTAGCAGAAGCTGAGTTAACAAGCCCTATAATAGTTAGTATGGCCGAAAATATCCAAATAGCATATCTCTTTCCATCATACTAATCAGGTATAACAACCAACTTACCCCAGACGTTTAGGCCAATTATTAAAAATACATTTATCTGGTAAACTTACACGTACATCCCAGAAATTCATGCCCATTGTTCAAGTGCCACCTCAAGGTAAGGGGATTTGTTAAGCAAATTTAACCTGAAGGGGTGTTTAAAGTACATTCATTTATTTATTCTTTTTTTTTTATTTTATTTTTTTGCCGGGAGTGGGGGTTGCAAAATCTAACCAAACGGTTTTTGCAAAATCTAACCAAACGGTTTTTTACTGAGAAAGTGGAAATGAGGAGAAAGTAAATTAATGCTCACCACACATCTTTGCAAGAGTGAACTGAATTGGGTCATAATTCTCCACTGGAATGGTAATTTCAACTTCATAAGGTGTAGAACGAGTCTTTTCACCTAAAGCATTTAGCAAAGTTAGAACAAAGAGTGGGCCCACTTTGTAGTCAGCCAAATTTAATGGAATTATGAGGAATTTTACATCTCCAGTCCACAAGTATCATAGTGGGAGACAAGGTAGTTGGTGGCCTGCCATCTGCTCCAGAACCAGACAACTGAACAACCAATCCTTGTTCCGGAGAAGTCTGAAAGAAAACGATGTGTCCGAACAAAAAGAATAAGAAAATTATAACTCGATAAATTTAAATCACTTGGCCAAATAGATAAGGATATAAATAACCTTGACCGTAGGTTTTTGAACTAAATTTGAAACGGAAGCAACTGCAGTTAAGTATAGGGTCACATCCCTTTGCTCAGTTCTGAAGCTGCATAAAATTGAGTTCAGATCGCCATGAAAGTCATAGTATAACGTGATATAGTACCTAAAAAGATTCATTTTCAGAGGGGAAAAAAAAAGTAAGACCACAGACATGTCACTCCATAATAAAAAAGTGTATTTGATCTTGACAAATGACATCTGAGTTACATGGGGGGTGTTAGGGGGTTAAGATTTGAGCTATAAAGATATTTTTGAAGAACAATCTCAACCTCGTTGAACACAACTCTGAAGCGAAAACTGCAAATGAAGCAAAAAAGTGAGAAAAAATAAGACCAGTACCTAAATTCATCATAAAGCTTCTCATAACCCAACTGAGTCATACCATTATAGACCTACAACCAAAAAATGTTTTTTTGTAAATTTGACCTATCACATGATTGATAGGTTAAGTAGAAAATATTTCAGAATAGAGAGCTACTCTACAATTTCCCACGAGCGAGGATGAAAGCCAACTGTGAAGCCCTCAAATACCCGCAGACCTGGTTTCACGCAGGGAATGGCTAGATCGATGAGCACTCTGCCCAAGGAGTACAAAACCCCAAATAATAAGAAGTTGAAAAAATAAATTGAAGTTTTATGAAAGCTATTCAGAGAGAATCTACATTTGCTAGATGGTGGAAGCATCTCAAAAGGCAGGTTTAAGCAAATTATATTTTCTCCTAATTTTGTAACAAACTTTCTCTTGAATGTCATTTCAGAAGCTGAACCAGAGATCCAGATCTATTGTTTATCATTTATTTGTGTTCTAGAATCAGTTTATGAAATAAAATTGAATTTTACCCTATTTGCTGCTCCACCAAAGAGACATAAAGTACGTTCTAGTTCCGATCAGCACAGAAATGACATTCTTATTTCTGTCATCAGATAATTTTCCACACATTTGTTAATTTTTCAGCATGCATATCGAAAGATAAATTTGAAAATTCCCTTTCATGTAATAATAGTTCTTTTAACGCACTGGATATGCATCACTTGGAATATATTTGTCACCATTTTATTTAGGCTTCAATTGACCTTGTGAAAGACAAAATATACAGCATAACAGCAAGAACTCAAATGAAAACCTGCATGAAGATTCATAGGTAACTTTGCAGATGCACCCCATACCACCTAAGGAAAGCACATATACATATATTAGGCTATTAGCAATACAAATATGTATCAAGAACAGTACTGGAGATGTATATAAAAGCTAGTACATGAGAAAGTTTCAACTGCATGTATCACGACCTAAACAAAAAATAAAAAGAAAAGAGATGTAATATATAGTGAAAGCAGGAGGTCAACCCGCACAAACAGTAGCAATTTAACTCTAAGAGAAGCTCCAACGACCTTGATTGGTTTTAATTTTTCAGGATTCATATGATAGACAAGATTCATCTACTAACAGTACCATTACAAGTGCTTTGCAGGGATTTTAGAAGGAGTGCAGGAGATGAAGATGCTTAGATGTCTTTACAACATAGGTGATAAAATCCAGTCACTCATATTCAACAGGACTGAAAATAAACATTGTTTACTTTGCTAAATAATGTAGCTCCAAGTCTTAGAAATCCAAGTCTTACAAACAGCTTTTCATCATGAACAGTGGAACCAAAATCTTTGCTAAATAATGTAGCTCCTCAAGTCCCTTACTGACTCAATTGATGGTCCTTAACACAATGCAGAACATGTGTGATGGTTAACTTATCAAAAATACTTTAAAGATAGTTTAAACATGCAGGAAAGAAATAACATTGTGAAATCATAGACGCATACTTGGTGGTTCAAAATTAAAAAATACAGAATAATGGGAAAAAGACATTACTTTATATAGCCTGTGCACAAAGCATCGCAAGTTATGTCAGAAAGCAACATACTCAGTATCCTCAGAATACTTCACTAACAGTCACATTACTATTGTTATCAATTCAATGACTTTGTTTGTCAGCATAAAGGAAGGTACTACTTCTACATCGTAGCCTGTATGGAGGTTAAGTCTCTTGATATTGGCAAGCTTGAATCAAAACCAAAGAAAAATTTTCTGCAACATTATTTCTGTAACTATTCGATATGTGATACTAAAAGATACTTCTCTGGTAGTTAACTTTGAAACCATTACAGATGATTGAAAGATTTTCCTATAACTATTTTTCTTCCCCTGCCTATGGATCTAGATTGATCTACTAACCAAAACCATTTATATTTTATCTTACAGAAAATACTGATAGTGGTGTGTGCTTTGTTTGGTTGTTCGAACTTATAATTATCAAGGATTGACTTGTCACAATATCTTAATCAACAATATGTACAAGGGTCATACAAAATTACTTTGCAGTTTGGGAGAACATAATTTGTTCGGAAACAAGAAGCAAATATAATATTAATTTCATCCTATTAGCTTCTTTAGAAAGCAATTCTATAAAGAAAAAAAAGACACAATAGGACACAAAGGGAATATTAATCTTCACCCTAATAGCTCTTTTAGAAAGAAAATTGCAAGAAAATGAAAACCCATTCAAAGAACACAGCTATATTGGAGATGAAATAATCTTTAAAATTCTGATGACATAGCTTATCAGACTGAAATAAATTCACTCTAAACAGATGCATTCCTTTCTAAGAATTACATAATGAAGTTTCACATACCTACACATTGTCCATTTGGGCAATTTCCACAAATGATGTTTAGCTGAAAATAGGGAAACAAACGGCCTCAGTTACATATAATACAGTGAACTGCAAGTTTAGCTGCAAGAGTTCACTCTACATTTCCACAAGAAAATATGTAAAGCAAGAAAAAGTAGTAGATAAGAGATAAAAATTTGTATAGCCGTCATTAATCTGACCTGAGCTGTGCGCCCCAATTTATCAAAAGTTTTTTCACACTTCATTAGGTCACCACTATAATATTCCTGGAAATGCCCAATGACAAAGTTTAGAAAGAGCAGATTTTCTAGAAGTAAACAAGGTCTTCTAGAAGGAAAGTTAGTCATGGAAGTCAACATTCATCAGAAAAAATAAAATAAAAAAGACACAAGACACAATGTGGATTTCTATAGCAGTAATATGAACATACAAACTTCAATTCCAAGGGGATCTCACAACTGTTGTCGCTATCAGTGTAAAGTTTTTGCTAGAGAAAGCATGACATTGTTTTGTTAGTTACAATATCAGTCTTCGCATTGATAACTAATTGGAACAGAAGAAAATAACAGAACGACATAAGGTAACAAAGGTAATTCATTGCCTTGGTGCAACATCAAAACAACTTAAACAAGGCAATGCACACATCCAAATCCAATCAGGTAATCTAGATAATCAAAATTGCTGAAAATAACAGTAAGGTTTGTCTGAGGAGTGTAAGATCTCTACAGCAGATAACTAAAGCATGGCAGGGTGGTGGAGAAATCAGTCATTAAATGGACATGTACTATAAAGTGCTAACTATAGCTGAATGTAGTTTTTTAAGATACACCCCGACCAATGATTCGCTTGAAATGCATCCCAACCAATGGAATCAGGAGGACCCCACCCCCAACTTCTTCAAATTCCAAATCTGCAATAACTCATGACTGATTAAGATAATTATTCATTTATTTTAGTTCAAGATTTAAGATTTCATACTGTTCCCAAGTCGGTCTACTGCGGCAGTCTTAGCAGTTACACCAATATAATATTAGACAAGGGAAGCTCTTAAGCCATAAATCCAAAGCCCATTCTAAATCTAAGATCCGCAAAACAATTGAAAGGAAAAGGAAAAAAAAGTATTGGTTGAAACTTGAAACAGGGCACTGACAATGATGATAAAACAGTTAAAGCAAATATATCATGCGTGCATATAATATAATTATCTTGTTCTTTATATTAAAAGTAACTCAATCTCTATCTCTCAATCATTTTAGAATTTTGAGAGCTGACACAAGGAAATGGTATCCACAAACCTATCGGCTTATAACCACTTTGCCTTAAGGAACAAAAATGAAATATGTGACTGAATCAAACTTACCTGCACAAAGTCGGCATGTCCAGAACCGGCAGTAAAATAATTGAATTTATCAAATCTTCCAAAATCCACATATCCCTATTAGTACAGGAACACATCATTAGCATCAAAGCATATTATCAAGATGACTTAACCTTACAGCCCACTGACCTGATGGAAGTCAAAACAATTTTTTCACAAAAACAAGAATAGTTATATATTAACTACCGGTTGGGATCTCGTCTCGACATCTTTACAGAACCTCACCACCAGATCAGGGTTCTGCATACATTAGATACTTAGCAAATGACCCAAATATCTCAGAAGAATATAACCACAAAAGAAACTTACATAAGCGTATTCAAGATTTCTTTATCTTGAAGAAAATATTACCTTATCGTCATCATACTCAAAAATTTGTCCGACCAAATCACTCTGAGTGAAGACATTAGAGGAAACAATTCAAAATTGAGTAGAGGGAAAACAACACCGTTATGTTTCTCTGACCATCAAACTCAGCCTTAAGACACACAAATGGGCTCTCTTTAGAACCACACTCGGAGTTGTTTATAAGAATATCTGACGACTACAAGAAACTTTTTTCAGAAAACCCAAGAGCTACAGAATTAAGATAATGAATGCCACAATCAACAAATTTTTCACCCTACTCCCTTATTTTAGCTAGCCAAAAAACGAAAAGGCAGGATCTTGTTTGTGTATAACTGCTGGGAACATATACATCATAATGAGGATACAAAATCATGGATGTGACTGGTATTATCGACGGCATAACAACTTGTACTTGGCACAGCCACTGAACCAGCTCCAAATGCGCCAAAAACAGCAGCTGAAAATAAAGAAAAAATCATTAATTACATAAAATAGCATGAAAACTAACTGAATCACCCAATCATTTACCTGAAATTACAGCGACAATTAAATCATGCATCGCATCAGCACAAAATCCTCTACAAGCCAAAATCAAGATAAGCTCATATACACGTCGAATTTTGTTTACCCTGCCAACAAATCCATGTTACATATGCAGATAAACGAAATTCACTTGAGATACAATTAATTTTCAATCAATATTATAAAAAAAAAAAAAAAAAAAAAANAAAAAAAAAAAAAAAAAAAAATAGAGTAAATTACTCAGTAAAATAGTAGCTAGCCAAGACGATGGTAGCAGCCAGACTACGACATCTAAATAAAATGTGTTTGAGGATGAACGTGAAATTTGAGCAACAATCATTTGTATGGGCTTTGGGCCTTTATGTATGACTGCAGGCCAGCCCCTATTTTCACACATCGGGTTTAACAACTTGAATTAGGTCCAGACCGTTTATTTTGATCTATTTGAATGGGTTTTGGGCCTTTATGTATGACTACAGGCCAGCCCGTACTTTTGTACAGCTTGGTTCAGGTCTAGCCCGTTTATTTTAGTTTAAATTTTTATTCATGTACATGTTTATTACATTTTTTAATTTTTTTTTTAATTATGGCATTCAAAATTATACATAAAATCATTCATAAATGGATTCTAAACCAAAAGGCAGTGAAAATTACAAATTAATTATGTAAATAAATCACAAATCAACCATCCATTCATTAACTGTGAAAATTATAGAATAATAGTAATTAGAAATAAAAACTTTAAATATAAAAGAACTTATAGATGAATGGTTATTTATTTTCTTATTTTATTTATTATTATGATTATGCAATTAGGAAGTCGAATAAAAGTTAATTTGACTCTAACTCAAAATTACTTTTCCCTTCATGGGTTTGGGAGCTACTAGCAATTCATATTACAAGCATTCTAATGACGGCAAAAAAAATTGTATACACCAACACCATGCATTTATTTTATATGACCCATGCACATTAATTTTTTTATTATTTCTTCCCCTTATATTTTTATATGAATGCTTGAAAAAATAGTATACAATAAATAATGAATTAAAAAGTATTTATGTTATATTTTAAACTAAAAATGTCTTTCTATACTAATACGGTGCTTGAAAGAATGAATATACAATAAATAATGAATTAAAAATAAATTGCAACCTCACCCCCATATGTTTGCTTAATTATATAACAGGTAAAAAAATCTAAGAAAATTATAAATTCTTATCGTGAATGAATAATTTCTAATTGTGAATGATGTGATTATATTAATTTGTAAAAGTTTATGTGGTTTATTAGATATCAAATTTGTTATCGTAAAAATTTATTATATATATACACACATGATAGTAAATTTAATCTAACAAATGTGAGGGTATTTCAATAATATTGTCAAAAATCGTTCATATGAACACTATACATGATATAACTAACAAAAATATTATAAGAAAATATTTGTACTAAATTTATATAAAATGACCTTTCTTATATAAAAAATAAAGAGAAGTGTCGAACTAGTGATTAAAGTTTAAAAACAGTACTGGAAATAAATATGTCATAAACCATGATTTTTTGTTCTTATTTCAAAATTATTCATTTATTTATTTTTATATTTACAAATTATTACTTTATAATTAAATTTATTTTATATTTTTCTTATTGGATTTAAAATAATAGTATGCTCTAATTTGTAAAGTTGTAAAATGTGTGGATTATATTGACAAATTATAATAGTCGGTGTGAAATGGAATATTTCTAGAGTATTAATTGAGTTTGGAATAAATTTTCGTGACTCTAAAATGGGTTTGAGAAACAATTGCTCCAAGATGAATTTGAGAATGAGTTTTTCAGTTTAATATATTGGGTAGTAATGTTCATCATGATCGAGGATCATTATTTGCTATTAATTGTGAATATTGAAATGTAAACCTAATCGTGTCTGAGAATCGATTTTGGTTGACATAACTGGTAGAAGTGTTGTCCTTCAGCTTTATTTATCATCATTCATATTATAGTTGACAGCATATTTTAACATCCTAATATCGCAATGCGTGCGGCAAAATAGACCCATTAATTATAGGCTTAATAGCGGAAAAATACACGACCTTTACTTGATTGGCCATTTAATCACGACTTTCAAACCTTGGCAAGTAAATACACAACCTTTAAATTTTTGGCAACTTGATACACGGATTTAACGTCCGTTAACGAAAAGCTGACGGGGCAGACGGAAAGCTGACGGGACATTTTTCTTTAATGGCCACGTCACCGAAAAGCGTGACTCAGTAGGAGCCAAGTCATCACGTGGAAATGTAGCAAAAACACTGCAAGGAGAGGGTTCGAACCTGCAACCCCTTACCTAGAAGGGGTGTGTGTGTGCCACTTGGTCTACAACAATTTATGTTAGATATTTGAATTCACTTATATATATACTAACTTCATTTTTCACATATATATGTACATATATATATATATATATATATATATATAGTAAATAATATTTACTAAATAAATATTAAATATTCGTTATATTAAATAAATACTATTTCTATATTTTTAAATTTATATTTAATATTTAATAATATATTGAATATTTAATAATATATTAAATAAATAGTAAAAATTATTTAATTAAATAAATATTATTTGTGTATTATTAAATAAGTATTTTTAATATTAAATTATATATTAAATATTTAATAATATTTTAAATATACTTATTAAATATTTAATAATATAATTAGTAAATATTATTTACTAAATGTTTAGTAATATATTTAATATATTTATTTAATAAATATACTAAATAAATTTTAATTTAGTTAATATATTAAATATATTTATTAAATAATATAAATAATATTAAACATTTATTTCGTATATTTATTTAGTAAATATTTATTTGATATATTTATTTATATAATATATATTTAATGTATATTATATATATATATTACATAAAATATTAAATATTTATCATAATATATATTACATAATATATATTTAAATATTTAATAATATATTAAATAATATATTAAAAATTCATAGTATATTAAATATATTTATAAAATAATTAATAATATTTTAAATATATTTACTAAATAAATATATTTACATAATATTATAAATATATTTATTTAATAAATATCAAATGTATTTATCAAAGAATATATATAATATTAAATATTTATTTAATATATTTTTTTATAATATATATTGAATATATGTTTAATAATATATTACATAAATATTAAATATTTAACATAATATATATTTAAATACTTTATAATATATTAAAAATATATTAAATATTTAACATAATATATATTAAATATATAATAACATATTTAATATATTAAATATTTATAATATATTTAGCAAATATTATTTACAATATATTTAATAATATAATAAATATATTTATTGAATAATATATTATATAAATATTTACTAAATATATTTATTTAGTAAATATTTATATAATATATTTATTTATATAATACATATTTAAAAAGTATTTAATATATATATATATATATATCATAAAATGATGTTTGTATATGAATAAGTAAAGCCAAATAATTAACATAAATCATGTTAGACCAAGTGGCATATAAGCACATTTTATATGCTAGTGGTACCAGGTTCAAACCTCCTCTTTGCAATATTTTGCTACATTTCCACGTAAGTGCTGCTGAGTCAAGCTTTTTGATGACGTGGCCGTTAAAAAAATGCCCCGTCAGCTTTCCGTTGACGGACGTTATGTCCGTGTATCATGTTGCCAAAAATGTAAAGGTTGTGTATTTACTTGACAAGGTTTGAAAGTCATGATTAAATGGCCAATCAAGTAAAGGTCGTGTATTTTTCCGCTATTAAGCCTTAATTATAAATGTACTCCACCTGCTCAATACCACCTTCAGTTTAAATTTTTGGCTATACTTTATTCAGTACACCCAAACTTATCGAATTTTCCACCAACTTATTCTTCGTTTACTTGATTCCCTTTTTTTTACATATATAATACATATTCCAGCATATAGTTAGAAAATAAAAGGAGAAAAACTGAAAAGTTTTCCTGCAATGCAGTGGTTCATCAGTTCA
>BKCP01008404.1:1401134-1463971 GCA_008636005.1 Striga asiatica
TAAAAAAAAAAAAAAAAACTAATCAACCAAATGAATTGAAGAACAAGAATGAAGACAACTCAACCTACAAACAGTATCAGCCGATTCTTCAAAATAGTACCATCCGCAATATTTCAAACAATAAACACAGGACGAGCCGCGTTGCAATAGATCAACGATGTTACAGATTACAGAAATTTGTAAAAACAAAAATAGAAATCAATAAACAGAGGATAGCAGCAGAAATACCAGATCGGATACAGAGCACCACTAACTTGAGAAAATTCGATTAAATGAAAGATGACGAGAGAAAAATTGGAGGATTATTGAATGGAGATTTTCCTTTGGGTCTAGGAATTATCGGTTTTGAGAATTTGGGGGTGGTTATCTGGTTTTTCTAAAAAAAAAAAGAGAGAGAGATGATGGTGGGGGCGTGGTTTACCGTGCGAAGAGAGAGAGAAAAGTGAGAAGATGAGGTTGAGGTATACAGGTAAAAGGAATGAGTGATTTTGTCTAAATAATAAGGAAGTGTATTAATATAAAACTAATACGTAACCCGTGCGATACACGGAATGTAAAATTTGAAAGAAAAAATTGAAATCATTAAAATACATAGGAACATTGTTGAATCGTAAAAAGTTCGATAACAATCATATATTATTAAAAACCTCCGTGTACACAACATTATGAGTTTGATTATTGGTAACTCCTCATTATCACAAACTAATATTTTCAAAAGAGACAAATCCTAAAAATCAAATTAATATTTTTGGTGAACAAACTAATATTTTAGGATTGGTGAACAAACTAATATTTTAGGATTTCTAGGATTTGTCTCTTTTTGGTGAATAAACTAATATTTTAGGATTGGTTATATGAATAAGGCTACCTGTTTTTGGTGTTCTTTCATTCATTTTCATTCAAACAATCCGATGACTTGTATAATGAAATTCGAATCTTAAGCCGAAATATTTAAAAAAAGCGTGTTTAAAAATTGAAAAGTCAAGGCAATCAGTTCAAATTAATTAAAGGTCAAAGAATATCCGGTCCTTGAAATAAAGACGTGTGCTATCATTAACCAAATATTCGGTTATTGATATAGAGTGGTTACCAAAAAATAGAACGCGATAAGGACGCTTCATAAAAATATCAATGGGATAAGCTCATAACAGATCGTTATACATTTTAACGATAAAAGCTCAGATGGAATGATTTATGATAATTATGTCGTAATTAATGAATTAATTAGATGTGTGAAAATGACATAATTAATGAGAAGTGTGAAAAGAACATAATTAATGAGAAGTGTGAAAAAGACCTAATTAATGAGAAGTGTGAAAAAGACATAATTAATGAGAAGTGTGAAAAGGACAAAATCTTACCAGTTTTGGAAAATATTTAATGCAAATCCGACATTGACCATAATTTGACCTACTATTTTGGATAAATGTTAATTCTTATTATATAAGTATAGATATTTAAATATATAGATAGAGGATGTCATTAATTCATTAAATGATATATCATTATATTGGACTTTCTAACTTATATGTACAATATCGGTTTTCGATGGGAAAATTTTTATTTCTCCCATATGTTTTGTCTTTAATTGCATCTATACTACCTATATGAAATATATTGCATTAATACCTAACTCTACCAAAATAATTAGTATCAGCATGAAAAAAAAAACGGTCATATCCCCTTAATTTGTGTAACTGATGAGATTATATTTGCAATGATTTTTGGTTACCAAAAACAATAACTGTTTTTCCCCATAAATAGGGCAACTGATATAATAATTGTCAAAGGAACCTTCCTAAAATCACGCACATATATGAATTCACAGGAAAAGAAAAAAAGGTAAGTGAGTATAAACTATTTTTTAGGAATCTGTTGTTATCAGCATGGAAAGAAATATAAATTAAATTTTAAATATACTCTCTCTCTCTCTCTCTCTCAAAAAAAATAAAAAACACGATTAATAAAGATACAGTATATACACGATTATAACTTATGTATATTTTAGATATATTTTATGTATATGTTGGGATCTGAATGAGATCCGCAGTTCAGGGATCCAGTGTATATTTTAGGTATATTTTATGTATATGTGGGTTCTGAAATCGATTTTATGTATACCTTAGGTATATTTTATGTATATGCGGTCAATCTTCTTGTTCTTGGGCGATTTCTTGAGAAGGGCCGCAGTGGAGGGATTTTTTGGATGCTACATTACTCGGACGGAAACATATACTGAAAATATACGGTATATACCCATAACATATACTCGGTCTCTCTCTCTCTCTCTCTCGGCGCTGTTCGGGTCACAGCAAGGGCTGCTTCTCGCTTTGTTCGAGGGGATCGTGTGGGTTGCTTCGGGGCGATGACCGTGCGATGCCGGGCTAAGGCGTGGCTGTTTGCAGCTGTTGGAGGTGGTTCGACGACTAACAGATTCGTGAAGGGTGAACTGTAGAAGAAGAAGAAAATTAAAGAGGAAGAACGGTAGAAGAAGAGAAAAAAAATATAAAGGACGAACTGTAGAAGAAGATTAAGACGAGAGAGGGAGAGAGAGAGAGAGAGAGAGAGAGAGAGAGAGAGAGAGAGAGAGAGAGAGAGAGAGAGAGAGAGAGAGAGAGAGAGAGAGAGAGAGAGAGAGAGAGAGAGAGAGAGAGAGAGAGAGAGAGAGAGAGAGAGAGAGAGAGAGAGAGAGAGAGAGAGAGAGAGAGAGAGAGAGAGAGAGAGAGAGAGAGAGAGAGAGAGAGAGAGAGAGAGAGAGAGAGAGAGAGAGAGAGAGAGAGAGAGAGAGAGAGAGAGAGAGAGAGAGAGAGAGAGAGAGAGAGAGAGAGAGAGAGAGAGAGAGAGAGAGAGAGAGAGAGAGAGAGAGAGAGAGAGAGAGAGAGAGAGAGAGAGAGATAGAGAGAGAGTGGGAGTGCTGGGGATATTAAATCCCATTAAGTTAGGTAACTAATCTCAATAAATGTGCTGGGGATATTAAATCCCATTAAGTCAGTTAATGATATAATGTGGTATTTGTGCAAATAAAATCAGTAGACTATGTGAATATGTTAATATTTACAAAGTTGTTATATTTATGTAATAAAAAAACAAACTGATTGTACAGTGTGCAATTTCCTCTTTTGGATTCGGTTTGGTTAACCAACAGGTTTTAACCGAACTGAACCGAAAATCGAAATTTTGAGATAATAGAAATCGAAAACCGAACCAATTAATCGGTTTCGGTTTCAATCAAAACCAAAAATCGGTTTTGGTCGGTTAACCACAGTTTGTGCACCCCTAACCATGTTAATAAAATTATTAGTATTTATTTAAGTAATCAGAGAATATGGTATAATTTACTTGTTGTATATAAAAGATTGTCTCCACTGTATAAGGTTATATCCACTATGGAGCTAACTATTGGCTTCATAGTAAAATTAATAAAAAAAGTCCATATAATTTCAAAAATTATTTCATTTTTTAAAATCGAGTATACCCATCAAACACAACCAAAAAATCCTCCCTTCAAGAAGAAGACTACAAGGCCGTTTTTTTCTCATATCAGCGGGTATTCCTCCGTAATTTTATATAGAAAAATAGGAAAAAAAATTAATCATTTTCACAAACGATCTTAATTTACATTTCCTCGCACCTATCAATTTCAAGTGTGTTTTACTTTCTAACTTTTGTAATACTAAGAGGATCTCCAATGCTCCACTTTGAACATTAATTAAATTTGAACACATGTCAAATGATGAATGGAATGTAAATCCATGTAATATAAATGTCAAAAGAGAAAACTTTAACTTGGAATGCACATCTCCAATGCATCCCTTTCAAAAGCTTAAAATAGGTTAGATTCTTGATGAGTTGGCTTTCAAACACTCTTTGGAAAACTAGAAAGTGGGCTTCACACTTTGGATGTTTATTGTCTCCATGTCAGCATAAAAGAGTCCATAACATTATGGATTGGAGATTAATTTTTGTTTTCACTTTATAACTTGATGATGTGGCTAACATTTTATTAAGTCAACATCTCACATTGGAGATGCTCTAAGTTATAGTTAGGGATTTCAAAAGTTGGTAATGTAATTTCTAATTTATGGCTTTCATATGTTTGATTAGATGACATTCTAATTGTGATTTCTAAATTTCAGTGAGTTGAAAATATTGAACAAAACATGAGAATAAGTTGCAAATTTATGAACTTGTTTGAAAACACTTCTTAAATTGACTTTTGGATGCAAAAATTCTTATAAATAAATATTCATGATTAATGCTAATTAAAAATGTACTTATGAATAAGTTTGTTCTCCAAACAATCCATTCTATAGAAATAAAGGATGAAAACTTATGGAGAAGTCCATTTCGGTACAAAGGAGGAGGCTAAAGCCTAGGATAAATAAGATGTTAGAATTCGTCTGGGATGAGACACCCCGCAAAGATCATGGTTGAGCCAAGTACCCACGCCTATGGGAGGTGACGTTAAACGTTGCAAACCTAACGGGGCAGAATACGCCAAGCTCGCCATATAGTCGGCCGTAAAATTAGCTTCCATGTGCACGTGTTGAATTCTTACGCTCCAGTCTCTTCGAATCAAACCGCGGATGGTCTTGACTAACGCTTCATTAACACCAAAAACCTCTCCGGTCACGAGGATCATATTCGTTACACATTGGCTATCAATCTCGGCGATAACTTGACGAAAACCTAAATCCCAAGCCAATTGTAGCCCTTGGAGAAGACCCCAAAGCTCAACGCCCGTAATAGTGGTGTACCCAATATTCATGACAAACCCGGCAATTCATCTACCAACCGCGTCTCGAATCAGCCCGCCCGCACTGCTCAAGCCCGAACTAGCCTGAAATGCGCCATCTGTATTCACTTTGGTCCACCCCGAAGCAGGCGGGGTCCAACGTATCAATCGTGTCACATACAAATCAGCTCCAATCCGGCGATAGGCTGTGGCTGCCCTGGCGCTTGTTTCTGCCCGACTAAGAACTTCCATGTGTCGAGAGTCGCAGCATAGTGTTCGGCGGTTAAAAATACGATCGTTCCGCCATCGCCACATACACCAAGCAGCGTGGATGAAGATGTCGTCCCAATTGTTGCAGCCTTCAACCTGGCCCCTCGAGATGTTTGTCCATAGCCACATTTTAAGCGGCTGGCTGAAGAACTCATCCTTACTAGCAGCCGGGAGCAGCCAGTGCCACACTTCCTTAGCAAATGGGCAGTCCCGCAACACATGAAGGACTGACTCGCTCTCGCCACAAAAATCACACGCATCTGAGATGGAAATATGCCTCTGGACACGTTCCAAGTTGGTGAGTAAACGCCCTCTAGCCGCAAGCCATAAGAAATTTTGAATCCGCTGTGGTGCCGGAGCTTTCCAAATCGATTTCCAGAGTGGTTGGTCGGGATCTCGAGTCGATTGAGATAAGGCCGTGTAGAAAAATTCCCGTCGTGGAAAGGTCCCAAACGAAGTTTATTTTCCCCAGCCGACGCACTAGCCATGATAGCCGTAATCAACTTGACTGGAAATCCAGCTAGTCGCAGGGTTTCTTCTATGAAGTCCCACCGTAGGTAGTTATAAGCCTTTTCGAGGTCCACTTTAATAACCATATAGCCCTTCACACCACGATTAGTTCTTGCGCCACAACAATGTTATCAACGATCTATCTCCCCGAGACAAAACTCGCTTGCGCAGGGTGTATTAGGTGAGGTAGGGACCCCTTCATTCTATTTACCAAGATCTTGGTAAAGAGTTTGTAAATGTGATTGATCAGTGTCCCTCCATCTCCAGGATCGAAAGTGGCCGTGCCGGTCTGGCTAGCGTTTAGGGTTTCGTCGGTGCTAGTCGTCTCCATTTTTTTTGTTTCGGGGTATGGAGAAGTCAATTTTAAATGGACTTTCCATAAGTGTTTCTAAACAAGTACTATATTTTTTTATTTATTAATTTTTGGGTACGTCGCAAAACATGAACGTGGTTGTCCTCACCAACACTCCTGCTTGGACTTCATCCTCGTCGGTTGGGGCTTTGTTGAGTCCCACATCTGTGGCGGATTTTGTCCACACGATCGGCCGATTCATCAAATGCGTCGACTTGCCCGGGTCAGGCCTCATATATATAGTCGAGTACGATAAGCCTAGGGATGAGCACCCGGCCGCAAACTAATTTTATTATTTTTTTAATTATTTTTCATGTAGTTTTAACAGCAACTTGACGATAAAATACAAAGTTAATAAGTAGTTTAATAAGGGTTTNAGTTGAACACAAAATGAAAGCAACAATCACAATATTTCTTAAAAAACGATGTTCATCCCCTTCTCCCAGCTGCAGAAGATCAAACACCTCGAGTCCCAACTGATTTCTACCCTCAACCACTGCGAAACCCTAGCCCACATCACTGGAAGGTGAGAAGACGAGTTAATGCGGAAACAACTCTGAAGTTGATAAGACTTTTTCTCGGCATGGCTGGGTTTATTTTGGTTATTACTTTTTGCACTCTAAATTAAAAACTAAAAAGTGATTGTGCCTGTAAGATGTTGCTTTCTTCTTTTTGCACTTTGCGTTTCCTGTGGTGTCTCAGCCATGGTTTATGAGGGGAAGAATTCAGGTAAAATCCTCTGGCTACAAGGTGATTTTCATCTTTTATTTCTTGGGACGGCCTTTTTAGCATCAAGAGTTTTATATAAAACTCTTGCCCTTTGGGGACAATTTGAATTTTTGGTACTCTGTTAAAAACCTGGAGAACCAAAGCTTGGAAAACTAAAACCTAAACAATACAGACTCGAAAATCAAATGAAAACTCGTTTGTGCTTGCTCAATACAAACAGGAAAATCAAACCGGAACTTGTTATGTTTGCTTTTGTGTTGGGGGCCGGTAAACGAACTAGCTTGCTTGGCTAATTTAACAAGCTTGACCGAAACCTAACCAATAAAAATATTAATTAATGTTCATTAAAGAAAAATCACAAATTATAATAATGTCAACACATCTTTGCGTTATACATAGAAATATTTATGTATTAAACCAAATTAAAAAGAGCACAATAACATCTCCCCTATATAGACAAAGGGGGAAGAACATCCAAGTGTCAAAACAAACGTAAAGCGTACAAATCAAAACAAACCAAACACAACCCAACACACATGCCTTCTCGGACAAACCCGAGACACCGGCACGTTATTACACACGAGAACTCAAATCCCACAGTAAAACCACACAAGACAAAACTAACTTTATTCATACTATATTTGATCATATATGTATATGTACGGCCTAGTGGTGGCCACCGCCCGGCAACTTCTCCTTAATCTTGTCCATAATGCCCTTCTTCTCGTGGTGCTCGGCCCCACCTTCCGCGTAGCCATAACCACCGGCCCCAGCGCCGGCATGGGTGGCCGCCGGCTGCTCCTCCTTGTGACCGCCGGGGAGCTTTTCCTTTATCTTTTCCTTGATCCCCTTCTTTCTCCTCCCGCCCATCCCGTCGTCCTCAGAGGACTGCCATAAATTACCCCAAAAAATAAAAAGATTACTTTTTGACTTTTTTTTCACTATTTGGCCTATGGAAAAAGCTAGAATGCCATAAATACCCCCCCAAAAAAGAAAGGTTACTTTTTCGCTCTTTCCCTTTTAAGCCAGTGGAAGCTAGAAAACATAGATTACTTTTGACTTTATTTTGACTTTTTTGACCGGTTGAAGCTAGAAAGACAAGATTACCTTTCGACCTTTTTTTTTTTCGCCGTTGGATGCTAGAAAAACAATAATAGTAACATGCAAATTTGAAATAATGAATGGATTATGATTCTATGGTCGTTCATTTTAATAATGATTGAGATAATATTTAAAATGTGATGAGCGCAAAACACACAGGTATTATATTATGTATCAAAATATATTTTATAATTCATTATGTAACTGTAGTATGATTCTAAAAACAAACAGAAGGTTGATATTAATTATACCGAGCTGCTCGAGCTGCCGGACCGGCGGTGGTGACCTCCCAAGCCGCCGCCGGCGATCCCTCCGGCAGTAGGGCGGGTGGTGCCACTGTACGGGTCAGATCCAGTGCCTGTGGCGATCCCTCCGCCAGCAGGGCGGGTGGTGCCGCCGTACGGATCGGTTCCATGGCCCATGCCGGTGGTGCCATACTGCTCGGTCCCCATACCGGCGCCGGCGCCGGCGCCGTAATGGTCGGCCCCTCCGCCGCGCTGGATGGGGTTTCCGAACTCGTCCCTGTCGCTGATCGGGTTGCCGTACTCGTCAGTCCGCCTCCCGTAGTCGCTGCCGTACTGTGCCATGGTTTTCTCACTTTTTTTTTTTCTTCAGGTAGACTGATTGAATTGAAGTGTGTAAATTGATCGAATTTAAGAGATGATGATGGGGATTTATGGGTTTGGTTTGTGGGATTATATATAGCGGTGCAGAAGAGATTGAGAAGCAGGGACGCGAAAGTGGTTTGTTAAGGATAGGGTTACACGTGTCGAGAGGAACAATGAGATGTTGACACGTAGGCGATTTTAGGAATAGTTTAAGTGTTTGGGGTCGGCAAACTGTGAACCAGACACGTGTTCACTAGGTGGCATCAAATTATCGGTCAAAAATTCAAAGTAAAAGGATAAGTTAAATAGTTTTAAAACTCTAATAATATTGTCTGTTATTATTTTATTTATTATTTGTTTTAACATTAATTTAATACAATATTTTAACCTTGCGTACCTTTATTATTATTATTATTATTATTATTATTATTATTATTTTTCTTTATGACTTAGAAACGTCCACGTTCCAGCCAAATCTTAACCCCATTTGGCGGATTATGCAATTTCATATATCTTGGCGAAGTCGATGATGCTCTTCTGCAGTTAAATCATTTGCTACATAATTGACTTTCCTATAGTTATTGTTAATCACCATCTCCCAAATGCGCCTCAAGAAATTTCTGATAGCCGAAATAAAAAATAAATACAAAATTAATCTATTGATCATAAACATAAAATTTAAAATAAGTGAGTATTTTAGATTGTGTTGTATGAAATATGTATACTTTTATCATTATTTCGTAGCAATTATAGAATACTTTTTTATTTTAGTAAATTGTTCAAATTTTATGTTTGATAAAATGACAAGCATAATTTTGCATTTTCAGTCCACTATATTGGACTCTTCCTAGGAAAGGTTCGCTTTTTTTGCAAACATCAAATTTAGTACATTAATTTGAAAATTTCATCAAATAAGACATAATAATCATTAGTGGCCGAATAAAGGTCGAATTATTTAATATCATGGACTCGACACGGACTAACCACAGGACAATCATGGGCAAAAAATGTAGTTTGTGCATATATCTTTAGATGCGCAATTAACTGAGCAAACGAACTCCAATTGGTATGAAATTTTAGGTATACAACCATCTTGACGAGAAGAATTCAACGATAGATCATATACTTGAAACTGATTTGAGACGACGCAAGAGTTAATCCGAATATAGAACAACTTAAATTATTTTGAATAAAAAAGTTGAGTAGACAAATGAAATATAATTGAGCTAAAAATTTGTGGTTACGACCGCCTTGATGAGACAAATCTAACGGTGAGCCAACCGATTAAACTTATGCTAGAAGGCACCAAAATGGCCCCTAGATAGAGAACAACGAATTTGGGCTACAATTATTTTGATGACAGATTAAATAGACAAACGAACTCTAATTGAGATTAAATTTGGTGGGCACGACTGGTTCAACAAGAAGACTCCGATGGTGGGTCACCCACATAAATTGAATCTTAGATGTCATGGTAATTAAATTGGATAGAAAATAACCACAAATATTTTTGTATGAAAAATTCAGTGGGCAAACGAATTACGATTGAACTAAAAGTTTACGGGATATGACCGTATCAACGAAAATAATCCAACGGTCGATCGCCCACTTGAAACTGACATTGGACGACGTTCGAATTAGGACAAATTGAATTAATGAATTTTATTTTGCTATTAATGATTAGTGTACCTTTTTTTTTAAACTAATGTATTAAGTTTGATGTCTACCGAAAAAGTGGCCATTTACCTGAAAATAGAAAAATATAATGAACTAAAAATAAAATTATTCCTAAAATGACATTAAAAACACTTAATATATGTTTGATCTGAAGGTGCATGAAAATAATAACCAACAACTACATCGATACTAGTATTCGATCATGAACACAAATACATATATAAATAAACTATTATAAGATATATATATATATATATATGCATATAATATCAAAATTAGAAGAGGTATTATATTTTAAAATTTCCAACATTTATAAAAATAAATAATACAAAACTATTTATAAATTGCATGTGAATTGTTGTCAGTATTTTTACTGGAGTAGAATCGAAAGATTCGTTCCCCGGATCGTATCGCAAGGAAGGTTAGCCGGATATTCTTGTGCGTTTATTCAATCACGAAAAAGAGAAAACAAATTCCTAAACACTCTAGTTCAATATTTTGGGGTTTTCGATTATCAACTAAGGACACTAAATCTAGATTAAACGCAAGTAAAATGGCAAATAAATTCACTGAATGGTTAAAGAGCGAGGGAATCGGGGATAATTGCTTTCGATTCTAACATAATCACCGGCAATCAATTGCTCGGTTAAAGGACTTGAATCGTTTCTCGTTCAGAGGTTCACTCTCAATAACTCTTCGTAACAAGAGAGTGAATATAACGATCAACTATCAATTCCAACAACACATAGATTATACGTTTCCGAACAAATCTATTCTAAACGAGCCTAATTCGACCAACGTCTCCCCTTTCGGTTCTACACGTTGATTATCTAGGTTAGAAAGGTGATCAATCTACTAACCCTTTAATTCACACAACTCGCATAGACATGAACAATCAAAAGCATTCAATCATTATTGAACCTAATCAATCATCCCCTATCCCTAGCGAATGGATTTAGCTACTCATATAGAATCTAACATCACAATTCATATTAACTCAAGCCATCACCATCAATAAAATAATTGAGAAAAAGAACTTACGATTAATGATAAGAATTCAATGTCAAATCCAAGTGCATCCAAATCCAAAGCAGAGAAGAGGAGTTTTCAATCTCCAAAACAAATCCAAAGTGCAAAAGTATGAAAATGAATGAGTTTCTAGAGAGAAAAAACGTAAAAACAAAGTCTGGACCTCGAATCCTCTACCTTAGGACCGAAATCTGATGTTAAAATCCCGTCCTCGAATTTCGCGCCATTAAAGTCGCAAGTCGCGACTCCATCTCGCGAGTCGCGACATCGCCTCTCAACTGCACCTTTAGCCCCAGTTTTTCTCGCGGGTCGTGACATGTTCGAGAGTCGCGACCCGAGTCGCGAGAAATTCTGGGAACAGTTTTCAGTCCGTCCTTCAGTCCTCTTCGTCTTTTTCTGGGCTCGGCCACGGAAATTCTCGATATCAAAGTCTCGGCTCAAGCAATCCTAACCTCGACCGGCACAACCTACCTCCTGAAAACACAAACACGGAAAAACACGAAGCAAAACACGACAAAAAGACACAAAAATACAAACTAAAGACAAAAGTACAAAACAAAAGAAATGGACCAAATAAACTACGAAAAACCTACAAATGGGGGAAACAAAAAGAAAATAAACATGAAATAAAGACACAAAAATGGGACAAACATGAATCACTTGATTGATCGGATAAAATATAATGAATAATATAATTTTTATAATTTTTGAGGGATTATGATCCATTAATTAGTTGAAAAAATATTAAAATTACTATTATAACAATTGCTTATTCAACTTCAAGGGGTTTGAATATACCTTTAAGCAATTAATTTTCTTAAAAAAATCGCTTAATGCGATTAAGAAAAATAATACTGATTTTGGAATGAATAAATAAAAAAAATTACTATATTATTTTTTTATATTTATTCAACTCATGTACTATTTAGTTTAAAATGTAATTAGTTAATTTTAATAATACCTATTATATTAATAAAATAGTTAAAAAGTATAACTATTACTCAATTAATATAAGATATAATGGTTTGTTGTTACAATTAACTCAAAAAAAGTGTGAAACGAATTTTTTTGTGTTAAATTATTTGTCCCTCTATATGTATATAGGCTCTAAAAATCTTTATTTTTTAGGTATTATGATAATTAGTACATATTAAGTTTTCCCAATCCAAGTTCTCTCCCTGCGAACCCTAGCCCCAAATCCGTCGCCCCCAATTTCCGTCACTCTCTCCCTTGATTTCCCGTTCTTTTGCCTTCCTCGGTGACGATAAGACTCCGACCAGTGGTCGTCTCTGACCGCTCGGCCCGCCCCTACCGTCGCGAGTCTCCGATGTCCCTGCAGGTGTCGCGATTGGTGGCCTTCCTCCGTCGTCGATGTGTTTCCGTCGTAGTGGTGGCGTTCCCTTGGTCTGAGTCGGATGGTCGCTCCTTGGTCGCCGGCAGTCTTCGATTGGAGGTGGGAAGCCCTCGATCTTCTTCTGGTTGTCCATTCGGAGGTCTTCCGGTTCGGCTTCGCTGTTCATGGTGGGGCTTTCGGTGGTTTTGGGCACTGGTAATCGGCGGTTTACAGTGGTGTTTGGAGGCGCGTGGGCCGGGGTCGGGGCGGGACTCCGGATGCTGTGGCAGTTCCTGTTGCGACAGTTGGGGTTGAAAGACCGAGCCAACCTCACCCTCCTCTGTTCGACTAGTGGTGTTAGGCGGCGGGGGACCTAGTTCACTCGAGCTCGTCTAGTGGTGTTAGACGAGTTTGGGTCGGGGCTGGTGTGCAGGCGGATTGTTTTCCTCTCGGTTGGTGACGGGTCGACTCGGAGATTAGTTAGGGGCTCAGAGTTGGCTACTGTATAGGCGTTTGTGCAGCTTCGGTAGTGGTATCTCGGGCTTGGAATCTTTCTTGTGTCGGTTGCTCACTGCTGGTTGGGTCTGTTCGATTGCTGGGGAATGGCTTTTGTGTTGCTTTTAGTTTTTAGTTGTTTTTGTTTGATGTTGTCTGTGTCAATGTTTTGTTTTGTGTTTGTTATTGTGTTTTTGGTCTGGGGTCTCAGTTCGCCCGAGTGTGAATTTATTATCCTGTTGGGACCGCACACTCGGGCATTACCCTGTTGGGGTCGTCTTTGTGTTTTTCTGTATTTTTAGAGTATTTTCGTGTTGGGGTCGGTTCTAGGCAGTCTTTTGACCTGTCCTCCCAGTTTTTTCAGCTGTTGGCTGCTTGTATTCAGCCGTTGGCTTTGTGTATTCAGCTTGTGGCTGTACTTTTACACTTTTGTACGCATTTATATACTATCTTATCGTTTCGGAAAAAAAAAAGTGTTTTCCCAATCCCACAAATGAAAAAAATGTTCAACACTATCTTAAATGATGATTTCTTAGAGATCTAGGAATTTTAAGCTACTGCTTTTCATTGATTTTCTTTCAAATTCACCTCTATATTCTACTTTAAGATGATCTTAAATTTGTTACAAAATTGAGCTGTATAGCAGTGTAGCGGTATGTATGTTTCAAGTTTCAACAAATTTTAGTTTAGTTTTTAGATTCTCATCTTTTTTTAAGTTCCTTGCATATTTATTTTTTTTGTTGGTAATCATTTTATAGCAAACAAAAATTACTTTATTTTGCTGTTATTAGAATATTCACTTGTGAGTTGTCTTAGCCTACATCGTTTACATAGGGAAAATAGGCATAATTTATAAGTCTAATGGGCTACTCCTCCTTCCACCAATTGGTTTTGGGATGGAACCCCACTTGGGCTTTATCTGGGCTTTTTCTGCTTATGGTGCGCTTCACGTGCTTGGGACCGCACCCGTTTTCTCCCGTTTCTTACATGGTATCATAGTCGGTTCTATGTGGGATCATGCGATGACGTACCTGTTTTCCCCACGTACCAATTTATAGGAGTCTGTTTCTAATAAGGCTTGGGCACCCAGCTCCGTATATGGACTTAAGCTTTCTTATTAAGGACTCACGAGTGAGGGGGCGTATTAGAATATTCACTTGTGAGTTGTCCCACATCGTTTATATAGGGAAAATAGGCTTAATTTATAAGTTTAATGGGTTACTTCTCTTTCCACCAATCGATTATAGGATCGAATGGAATCTCACTTAGGCTTCATCTTTCCTGTTGTTGTGCTTTATCTGCGAGGGATCGCACCCATTTTTCCTCTGTTGGGATGGAATCTCACTTGAGTTTCATCTAGGCTTTTTCTGTTATTGCGCTTTATCTGCGTGGGACTGCGCCCGTTTTGTCTCAGTTTATAAACTAATAGCTACCCAAATATTTTCTCCTTACCTTACCTAAAAATATTTCGGTATGGCAAAGCTTAGTAAATTACTCTCTGTTTGTATTAGAAGTCGGTGGGAAATTCCTTGAACAATGCAAATAAGTACATCAATTGCAGTGTGGACTCAAGACGAGACCCATGCAATAAGATAAGAATGGCGGTGGACTAATAAGATAACGTGTCACAAAAGTGTAGCATTTGGGAAAAAAAACAAACAAAAGCCAAAGTTTACGCTAGCAAAATTGGTGCTAAATTAACAAATTAAACCTAAAATTTTAGCCTATTAAATCTACTAATTTTAATTCGATGAAAAATTCGTCAATTAATTTTATTTAATAAATAATTATTGATTTATTTTAAATCTAAAACGTTAATTTTAAAATCAAGTCTAGTTAAAGGACAGCATTTTAAATTAATACAATCTTCTACTAGCCGATTCAGTAATACAAGTTCCTATAAAATATACTATCTCCTATTCATTTTAAATGTTATTTTGTCTTTATTAGTTATTATTCAAATAAATATAGTTTTGGATCATTTGTACATATTTTTTCATTATTACTCCTCATTTAGCTAATAAATATACTACGTCTTTTTATATTTACTCTTTATTTTTTTTCAAAACATTATTCTCTATCTTTATTAAAGAGGATTATTATTAAAAAAAAAGTATTTTTAATTACTGTACAATTTTTTAAAACTACATTTATTATGAAGAAGAGAAGAGGAAATAGTTAATAAAGCAAAATATCACATCTAGGACAAGAAAAAAGACGTAACTGCATTTGACAAGACGTTTCATTATTACTGCTAAATATGGGATAATGCATTCAAGATTTTTGATTCGAGTTGGCATCATATTGTTCAGTCCTGGATTTGGATTTGCTAAGGCTGACAAGTGTCCCATAATATCTGTATTATAGAGGAAATGAAATTCAATAATCTATATATTTGAAAAAGAGAGGTGAATAAAGCATTTGTGGAAACTTTTAAAAACTAATGAGTCAATCATGTTGACTTACTATTATAAGTAATATTCTAAAACACACATATGATAATGATTTTCAAAAAATTTGGTAATCTGTTAGGATGTGATAGTGATAATATTTTATCCTTTTTTTTTTGAAACATCTTTGATAATCAGTTTAATTTTTTTTGCCTTTTTTAAAAAACTTTAACAACCTAATAATAATACTTGATGCAAAAAGACTCCCCTTTTCTCCTTTTTATCAATTTTTTATTTCAATTGTTGAAGGGCGGCCTATGGCCGGGAGTAATGAAGTGAATAAAGGTAATAAAAGAAAAAAAAAATTGCACATATTTGCTCCATTTTCACTATCTGAATCAACAATTTAGGCCATCATTTGGGATAATATTTTCTTGGGTTCTATCAATTCCTGGCTTTTTATTTTTTTCATGAGCTAATTTTGTAAGCAAAAGTCGATTTCATGGTTAAAGATCGAATCTTTTTTCTGTTTGATTTAGATGACTTTGGTTGGATTTTCTATTGTCTGTGTTTGTTTGCATGTGATTAAAGCCACCGACCTCAACCTATCCAACAACGAGCTCTACGAATTTCTCCCCGACAGCTTGAATTCGAGGTACGAATTCCCCCTTTCCCCAACTGCTCGAACTCCTCTCTCCCCACAAAGCAGACCGCCGCGGCCACCAATTCGCCGAAAAAAGCACCGCAAAATGCTCTCGACTGTGGCCATAGCGGTGGCATCGGTGAATGAGGTCATGTGACGTTGAAGTGGATTTGGGGGAACGACAATTGATTTTGGGAACAATTTATAAATTGATTTTGGTATGAATTAATTTTTTTAAAAAAAGTCACCTAATATCTGTCATGGAATTGATAAATCTAATTAATAAAGTCACATCACATGCCACATCATATTGTGGCATGGCTTATGGTGCCCACTATATGAATTTGGATTAAAATCTACAACCATATACCAAGATTTGAATCATTCAAAGAATTCACACTATCCAAAATACTAAATATATTTGGTTGGAATAAAAAAAATATGTACAAAATATCCTTGGTTGTTAAAACAATATATCTACAAACCAAGCAACAAATCAAAGAATATATACTATATATTTTCAATCAATCGAAATGCACGTTCTAATCACACTCTTTTGTGAGCAATCAAATAGGTTTTCACAATTTTTTGGTTTATTACTTAAATCCATGGTTTTCAATAATATATTACTATATTGATCTAATTAGAAGTTCACATAAATTAAAATATCATTTGATATCAATTTTATTTTTATATTTTATATAGATATATTTTATATTTTATTGATTCATATAATCCAGGCTATCCAAAATATTAATGGTTGTTACAAATATATATCTAGAACACAAGTAATTAATCGGATAAGGGTTTGAAAAAAATATCCTATTGATAAATACTAATGATTTACTTGGAATACAATCAAACGAATTTAGAATTTTAATCGCTTATTAGTGCAATGATATATCTATCCAAATATTACACCAATTTGATAATTCTTCTACCATTGGGTTGTAAAAACCAAATAAATCTATAACCATAAATCCTAATCCTATATGAATTTGAATTAAAATCTACAACCATATACCAATATTTGAATTATTCATAGAATCTACAATATTCAAATGACTAAATATATTTGGTTGGAATAAAAAAAAATACAAACTAATTAACTATTCCGATATGCAATTAAAAAATAAGATCCATAAGCATGAGCTTATTTGTTAGACTAATCCGATCTTTTATAAAATGATATTTTGAATATAAAAGTTATACCAAGATTTTTATGCTTCTTAGACTCCACAATTTACAAAATATCTTTGGTTGTTAAAACAATATATCGACAAACCAAGCAACAAATAAAAAAATATATACTATATATTTGTAATAAATTGAAATACACGTTCTAATTACACTCTTTTGGTTTGCACTCAAATCGGTTTTCACAAATTTTTGGATTATTACTTAAATCCATGTTTTTTAATAATATATTACTATATCGTTCCTTGTGTAAGTTTACATAAATAAAAATATCATTTGATATCAATTTTATTTTTATATTCTATATAGATATTTTATATTTTTTTGATTCATAGCTATCCAAAATACTAATGGTTGTTACAAATATATATCTAGAAAACCAGTTGATAAGATAGCTGATAGCTGATAAGCTGGTTTATAGCTTATCAATAATTTTCGAGCTTATGACTTATAGCCGAAAAGCTATCTTATATGATAATAGTGTTTGGTAAAATTAGATGATAAACTAGTTGAAATAAAAAATTCAACGAGCTTATTTGAAAAAATACTCAAAGAAGCTCATCAATTAAGTCCAAGCTTTTTAAAAAAATTCATCCTACCAAACGGAGCTTATTTGAATACAAAGAGCTTATAAGCTAACCAAATAAGTTATAAGCTAGCTTATTGTCTACCCAACATAGTCATAGAAGAACAGGGCTAAACTATATATGTTAGGTGTGCAAACACAATCTCACATCGAAAAATTAAAGATTCCAAGTCCAACATATAAGCTTGGTGGGCTACTCCTTCTATTGCCAATTGGTTTTAGAATGGAACCACATTTGGGCTTATATGTTGGGCTTGATGGAGAACAAAGCTTGAGTTGTTGGTCCTAACATTTGGTATTAGAGCCACGGTTGGTAGCCTAGTTGCAATGTGGATGACGTGGTATGTTCCCCGTGGAGCCGGTGGATTCATGTGCCTTGTGTCGAAAATCTTCCTGGCGAAAGGGTGGTCAGGCAGCGTGTTCCGTGGGTGATAACAACCGTACAAGATGGTCGGATATGGATTTTGTTCAAGTGGAGGCCCAAGTATGTGGCCATGTGTTTGAGGGGAGGTTTGTTGGGTGTGCAAACCCAATCCCAAATCGAAAAATTAAAGGTTCCAAGTCCAACATATAAGCATGGTGGACTACTCCTTCTATTGCCAATTGGCTTTAGAATGAACCTCATTTAAGCTTATATGTTGGGTTTGCTGGAGAATTGGGCTTGAGTAAGTGGTCCTAACAATATCTTGTACATCATATGTAAGCATATATACAAATTGCAAAAAGTATGGGGCGGCCGACCCATTGGCCGCCCCCCACTAAGTAATTAATTTATTTTTTATTTATTTAGTTTTAATTAAAAATTAATTAAAATAATAACCCATAATTCATGAAACTAACTTTCAATATTAATTGGCCAAAATCTTATCTCCTATGAAAAAAAATCTCTTCTTTTATATAAGCTTTTAATATATGATAATATTAATATTTGGTTTTGAATTTCATAGTCTAACTTTAAAATTCAACTATTAGTTTAGTAATTTCAATAATTACTTAATTAATATTCAAAGCCCAACTAGTCAATTTAATTGATTAAATTATTTTATTCCTTTAATTGACATCTAATCAAAATTAAATTTTAATCGAATAATCAAATTATTTTATTAAATTTTGTCAATTAATCTAACTATTGTAAATACCAATTTCAAAAAAATGTCATCATTCAAAATTTGGTGTGACCTTTTTAGGTTCACAATTAACACTAGGTTTACAACTCATTTATAATTTTATCTAATTTAATTAATTTATATTCTTGAAATTAAGTTTGATGAAATCAACGAATCATCAACTTTGATGAATTGGTTACAATATCAATTTCTAAAGGGTGAAATACTTAATTCGATAGAAATAGCACCCAAGAAATTGACAAATGGATTTTATCTTTTGAAGACCCAATGTAGCAGACGATAGCAAAAAATCGCACCAAATAGCCATAAAAATCGCAGCTTACATTTTGTCGGGAAGAAGATGTCATCTAATGTAGCGTCGAATCCACTAGACGATTGTCACCTACCTTGGTTAATCGAGAGGAGTTTTTTGCTAGCAAGAAGATGTCGACTGCAGCTAGGGCTGTAAACGAGCCGAGATAAGCTTGGCTCGTTAAATAAACGAGTCAAAAATCGAGCTCGAGCTCAGCTCGTTAAGGCCTCGAGCTCGAGCCTTCATGAGCCGATCTCGAGCTTTAACGAGCAAAACTATAATAAGTTATATAAAAATTCTCTTTTCGAGCCTTATCGGCTCGGCTCGTTAACTAAACGAGCTTTAAATGAGCTTGAACTCGGCTAATTGAGGCCTCAAACTTGAGCCGAACTCGAGCCTTAATGAGCCGAGCTCGAGTCAAGCCAAGCCAGACTCGTTTAATTTAAAAACACTAATTGCCGCGGATGAGAAGGGTTTCCTCGTACAGATGAAATGAAGAGATTCTCCATTGAAATGAGTGTAATTTAGGCAAAATTTTATTTTGTGAAAACATTCGTTTTTTGGATGCTGAAATGTACCAACCAAATATGTTATTAACATATTAGAGCCCATATCCATCACATGAAAAGGAAACCGAACATGGTTATTGGGAAGATATAATATCACATATAACTGTGGGCTACAATTCAACATATTAAATCAAGCCCAATCCCAAATGGCAACTGTAACGCCCCACTTTATTTTGAAAGATTTATCGAATTTATTTAATAGAAACCACAATAAATTTTTATTTTACAAACATTAATGTAATTAAAAACTCAGTGGGCGCTACTCAACCTACCAAAAGCTTTTATCCAAAAATGCTAACACAGCAAATAAAGGCAGCATGCACGAATAATAAACCATAAACCAATCTAGCATTCATTAGGTTCCAATTCATAAAAGATAATTCATAATTCCATGTTCCGAAATGACATAACCAAAATATCCAAATTCAACATGAGTTCATGAACTAAGCGGAAGCAAGGTTAATAAAGCAATAATAAATAATATAACCACCACTCGTCATCTCGTCTCGTCACCCGCCAGCTGCTTAACCTGCATCCGTGAAGAGCAGGTGGGAGTGAGTACAGTTAAATATCGTACTCACACTATGCATATGAATAACATAACAATGGTATGGTCGCAGCATGAACATAAACAATGATCACAACATGTCTCATCTCCTAATCAAAATCACACCATTTAACCTTACTCATGTGCACATCTATCGCTAGCCGCAAAACGGGAATTCATTACCCGAAGGCGGGAGTACGTGCCACTGTAACGGACACGGCCTTCCATATGGGCTTACGTACCTCACAAGGGCACGACCATATCAGGACTTAAAGGAGATTGCCACACAAGGGCACCGTACCGTAACTCGACGGGGACAACCGTACCGACGGCCGTAACAGCTCACATCGATAGGCTACATGTTCATTTTCATACATAGATCACACCAAATTTGCAACATGATTAAAATCAAACATATGCATAGATAATTTTTGAATAATAACCCACCTGGATTTGGACTGATGACAGTAATTCAGAATAGTCGTAGGTTGAGGCCTGACTCCTCAAACACCTACATTATGTCAAGATCCTACAATCAATATCGTGACGAAATCGGAAAACACAAAACAGACCTAGTCGAACTTGTTTCGACTAAGTAGTTCGTGAAGTCCTGTGGATGTTGGAACACTAAGACTCGGCACTAAACTCGACCAAACCACATATGGGAGTTTACATAAATCCATCTAAGGATGGACCAAGTCAAACTCACATCAAAACGAAAAGCAAGTCGATTCCCAACTTTCATAAAAATCATGTTCGGAAATAGAAATCATTTAATCGCATGAAAATAGATGGTCAAGCTACCCTACGAATTAAGCTCTGAAAATTTACCCAAAATTTCATCTCCCAGAAACATGTAAAATCACAAAGTTTCAGCTTTAAACTCGAAATATCCTATTTTATAAAATTCGAACAGTAATTCAGCAAAAAGGGCACATTAATCCATACTCAGACTTAATGAATGAATCTGAACCTGAAAATTTTACACAACAACATTCAGTATGTCAAAGCTCACTTATAAAAATTCCAGCTTTAAATGATAACTGCTGCTATTTTTAAAAATTCAAACGAGCAACAGCAGTTTATCGAATTTAAATTCAAACTGAATCAAAACAGACACTAAAAGTTCCCATATTTTACAAACATGATCAAACACCTAAAATATGACTCTCAGCAAAATTTCAGAATTTTTTATGCAGTAACCGATTTTTAAAAATTCAAACAACATTTCTGCCGAATCAATAAATAAAATATTATCCATATCAAATCAACTCCAAAAATTCCAAAAATTTAACACAACACATATAAGTCACAGAGGCACGACATATTCGAATTTCAGCTCATTTCAGTCAAGCAGGAATTTATTATGCATTTAACAATATTCTGGACAGAATACAAATTAATTATTAAAAATAGCTACAGGTCTCGAAAAATTATGAAAATTTTACACAAGGCAGGAAATGAACAGATAACACATCCCTCAAAATTTCACATCGTTTCAAGCAGCGAGCTATTTTTAAAAATTCAAACACCAAAACAACGACATATATGCTCGACAATTTAACAATTAATTCATAACACGAAATTTCTCGTCCGAGGCCTTCCCATAAGGCCAAGGACTCGACTTTGTTCCAATATCCACTGACTTACACGAGTTTCGAGGCCTCGTTCGATTTCTCATAATCGAAGAGATCCCGAACATATATACGATTACACATAAAATCATCTCTTTCACATAAATTCATGTCGAACCCATTAATCGCAACATATTCACATTTCGTAAATCAAATCGCAAGGGCACATCACGTCATTTAAAACACGATAAGCAATTAACATATAAACGATTTAAACGAGACGGGATCGACTAGGTACCGTTCTCGGGAAAACTCGGAAAACGGAAACGAAAAAGACGAACGGGGATGAAGGGCTCGACGGATTCTCGCGTCTCGCCGGGAAAGAAGGTGCAGCAGCGGCTATTCTCGACTGCTCGGTTGCTGCGGCGCTCGATGCTTGAGACGAGGAGCAGCTCGCGGCGGCACAAAGCGGCGGCACGGGCTCAACGGCTGGCTCGCGGAAGAGGAGCAGGCTTGACGCGGCCGTAGGGCCTCGTTGGTCGTCGGCAGAGGGGCAGCAGGGTCGCCGGAGGGGAAGTCTCGTCGGCTTGCAAGCAGAGGGCTGCAGCGATGGAGGGCTTGCAGGCGCCGGTCGTGGAGGACTCGCCGGAGGGAGGGCCTGCGCGAACAGAGCAGCAGCGATGGGGGCTCGCAAAGGAGTTACAGGCGCTCGTCGGAGGAGAGCTGGCGGCGACGCGATGGTGTTGATGATGATGGGTGATCGGATCACAAGGGGAAAGAGGGATAGTGACGGGATTTCGCGACAGACGAAGCGAAGAGGATGAACAGAAAAAAAAAACGAGGGATTTGTCTTCTCTGTACGCGATCGAATTTTGACGAGGAAGGAAGTGACTGCGGGCTTAGGTTCCTTCTACCGAGCGTGAGAGTTAGACAAATAATAGATTAGGGTTAGGAATATTTCTCTTCAAGATAACACAACTCACGCGTGAAAGAAAAAAGAGGAGAAAATCTGTCGGGCCGGGCCCGAGAAGTTGGGTCAAATGGATTTTTGGGCCGGTTGGGACATTAAATCGGCTCACGGGCTCGATTAAAAATTTAAACGGACATTTTTCGGGCCCAATTTCGGTTCCAACGAAAATCCTCGGGCTCGATTTCGAATGCAAACACGCGATAAAATAATCCGAACAATATATATATTTATATTCTCATATTTTTAATTACACATTAATAATCACAAAAATTCAATTAAACAATTACACATTTAGCATTTAATCACATTTGACAATTATTAAATATTATGGCATTCAAGAAAAATAAATATAAATATTATCACAGAAATAACAATAATAATAATAATAATATATCCCAAATAATCCACAAATAAACGGGGCATTACAGTCTACCCACCTTACAAAGAATTCCGTCCTCGGAATTCGAACAACAAACTACGACGAGAATCTAACGAGAAACAAGAGGAGACAACATCAGCACATGAAATCCAGGTGCTTCCTCGGAATTTCGGTCTCCCTCTCCCAAGTCGCCTAGCCTTGACAACCCTCCCACTGGACTTGACGAGTACCCCTCCCAGCCTTATCCTAATGGACCCTCTGATCCAATAGGTCACCGGTACCTCCATACAGGTAGGGTTATGCCTATCACGCAGCTCGTCACATCTCACATATACTCCGAGATCACGCACACGTTTCCTCCATCAAGAGGCACAGAACGTGTCATGCATCCTCGCGAGTTCCGGTGGTAGAGTCAACCATCAGGCTAAGTCATCGACTTGGTCTGGAATCAAAAATAGGACTGAGTATGCGTGGCAGTAACCAGAACAACGGCATACTCCACCTATATCCGTACCAGCCACCTCACATGGCACCATTAGGGTTGTCGCTAGATAGCCATCGTTACCAGCGTACCTCCCCATGGTAAGGTATTCTCACACTCTACTCCTCTATCAATACACAAGACCCTAACCGGTCCTTACGTGTCTCGATAGCATACTCCAACAGAATCAACATATAGGGTTGACTTGTTGTATCGAGCTTCCATCTCGTGCCCGGGTCACGGTAGAAAACTCGATTACTACAACGACATGATCTGTGCGTCCTTATAAAACAGACCACCACAGAAAATCCCATACGGATGGGCTAACAATCCACAATAACACTATATCCTCAACACCGATACCTACAGAACACACGGCTCTGTTTGATACCGTTGTCAATAACTCTTCCTTTGCCGACTCGAATAACAACTCGAATGCGGTTTAGGAAATATCGACTAGATGTTCGAAAACAATCTCCTATCGCAGAATCGGTCTCACGATTAGGGATGCTCGATATTCCCATACTAACGATCTAACACCAATACTCTCTCACTCTTCGTAGGTCTCGATCCCTACGAAGTATACATAGTCTC
The DNA here is from genome assembly GCA_008636005.1 of Striga asiatica. Classification (NCBI taxonomy): domain Eukaryota; kingdom Viridiplantae; phylum Streptophyta; class Magnoliopsida; order Lamiales; family Orobanchaceae; genus Striga; species Striga asiatica. The sequence goes on from BKCP01008404.1 coordinate 1,425,323, forward strand.
CAATCGAGGCTCGGGACACTGCCCGAAAACGATGAGGGACCGAATTCTCGCTATCACGAGAGAATTTCGCACAAGACAAATGAAAACTAATCGACAAGTCTCACATATCGAGAGTCGTTGATTAGGGATTTCATACAACGGTTCGGTTTGGAGTTTAAGGCACTGTCACCCGAGAGATGACACACACACAGGCGCTGCATAAGCGGGGCGCCAGGACGTGTGCATGCACCTGTTCAGAGACCAGCTGCAAGATCAAGGTTTGGCCGTACACACTGCCTGGGGAGTTCCTGCGTTCGGTGATGGCGGCGGCAGCTCTCGTGCGAGTCAACGGTCGGCCACTGCAGTTGGCCTCACGTCTCTCAGCACGGGCGTGCGGGCTCGGCCACCACTTCGCGTGGCTACACCCATCCAGGTTCGGCGTTCAGTTTAAGGTACACTCCAGAAATTTTAAATTTCCGGGTCCATAGATTCCTAGATACTCAGATAGGAAAAAGGCTTCCTTACAAGACTTTCCCAACCACAACAATTTAAGCAACACTATTGAGCTACAATTTCCCATAGAAATCGAACATTGGCACCACTACCCGGAAAAATCCTAACCTCGGCGGTCATCGCCAAACATTAGAATGATTAGCTCGCTTGACCCTTCCGACTAACAATGTCGGCCGTCATGACAGCTTTTACTCGGGTAGCTAATCGTGTCGGCGGTCCTAAACGAGTTCGACCACATATAGAACTTATAGCTTCCACACTTCGAGATCTAGCGTAAAGCTTCTCTCGCAAGTGTTTGAAGCTAACTCAATAATACCAATCAGATTAAGACACATAGGGCACATATACATGAAAATTGACGAAAAGCTAATTTTTAAAAATTCACAATTCATTTTGAAAACCTAAACATGAACTAGCACAAATTTTCAGCATGCGTGTTGAATTAAAATGCATATAACTTTCAGTCTACAGATTACATCATGATGAAACGACTTAGAAAATATCCCGAACTCATGCCTCTATCACTTCATGAAGAACACTCAGGCAGATAAATCATTTAAAGGCACATAATACAGCAAACATCCAAAACACGGGTGCAGTGGATAAATAAAGATTTACAGGTTGACAGGTTCTCAGTGTATGCACAATAACCGAAGCTACAGACATGATATTACTAAAATTTAAACACGCCAAGGTAGCTAACTCAATTCTCTACAACTTCCTTGAAGACCCCATTGGCAAATTATAACATTATCAACAAGTTCGAATATAAAACATTTAGTTTGCAAAAACAGCCAAAGAACAATTTTTTTTTTTTTGAAAATACAGCACCTTAGTAAAATAGCAACAACTCACGTTACACAACTCTAATCCATACAAACTCAAAACCTATATAATCTACACATGGAAATATACAAATTTCATGAAGAAGACTGTTTCATAAGAACACGTTTAGGTTACCTAAACCGAGTACACATTCAACACTTAAACAAAATTCTGGTTTCATAAAAATTGGATGTACATTCCACTTCGAAAAATTATATAAAACCAACTGGAACTCCAAATCATATAAACCAAAAATCTGCAGAAACTACACAAGGAAAGCTACAAATTTCGTGGAGAGAATGTTTACATATCATCACGTTAAAGGCATAAATTCAGAGTATACATTTCATGCATACACACAGCCACTGTTTCAAAATTCTAGGCATAACACCAACTTAGAAAAATCATATAAAATCAACCAAAATTCGAAATTACATAATTCCAATTCCTACGGGCAGCTTATATCATATACTACATTTGTCATGAAGAACACATTTCCATTCAGGCAGGTTAAGATCATCATAAATAGCCATGAACTAAAATAAAATCCTTCTGCCCGAGTTTATCAAAACAGCATGCTCGACGAACTTTGAAAAATCATAACAAATTCATTTTAACCCCAAATCACAAAATTCCAAAACTCACAGAAACTTCATTCAAAGCACTACAAAGCTCATGAAGAACACTTGTCCTAGAAACATCATCTTGTTCGACAAAAACAGAGCCTAAATGAAGCTCGAAAAAATTGAGTTTTCATGCCCTTGACAACTTAAAATATTTGTACCACAAGATGGTTTCGGAATCACGTAAATTACACGTTAAGCAAGCCTCCATATCAATACTTTAAGATTTACACATCAGTATCATCAAACACGTTGTCCGAGGTCCAACTCGGTCTTATTAAACAAGATAGAAAATAAAGTCTTATGCCTTTCACTTAAATTATTACATCTTTTGGTTTGATAATATATAACAATTCACATTAATACATAAATTCAACCTCAATCATCGAAGATCACATATATATCAAATGAACCTGACCAAACCAATCATGATATAAACGAGACTCTCAACCTAATACACTTATCTCATCATATCACATAAAGGGGAATCAATAAATCACATAATCCTTATCTCTTACCCGACTAACCATGCTTCGAGCTAGCATGAACTCACCCTTACTAAGACACAAGAGATACCAAACACATAACACACCAGAGGTTGAACAGAGGTTATGAACCTCCATGATACTGACAACCTATAAAACATCGACTCATCTCATAATTTTCGAAACCTGGCAAAGGTCCGAAGAGGGCAAATACATTCTCGGTTCTCATTGACCATTGAATATAATTATATAGCAAAGGAAACTGCTATGAGCATAACTCATCTCGATAACAACATACTGAACCTCATAGCGAGGAACCTCTAGAGTCCGAACTTAACTCTATAACACTAGAGTTCACATTAAACCAAAGGTGGATAGATTTCCTAAGCCCCAAAAGTCAATAAGTCATAACAGAAGCAGTTTCAATACTGCCAATGTAAAAATATAAAATTTCACATCTTCACATTATAAGTATTTCTCGATACTTATATGAACACATACCTTAAGCAGCACGGCGTGACGAAGACGAGTGATCATAATTCAAAATCTAAACACATAATCACTTATAAACCAGTCTACAGAAACGCAGACTAGCTCTGATACCAAACTGTAACGCCCCACTTTATTTTGAAAGATTTATCGAATTTATTTAATAGAAACCACAATAAATTTTTATTTTACAAACATTAATGTAATTAAAAACTCAGTGGGCGCTACTCAACCTACCAAAAGCTTTTATCCAAAAATGCTAACACAGCAAATAAAGGCAGCATGCACGAATAATAAACCATAAACCAATCTAGCATTCATTAGGTTCCAATTCATAAAAGATAATTCATAATTCCATGTTCCGAAATGACATAACCACAATATCCAAATTATAAATGAGTTCATGAACTAAGCGGAAGCAAGGTTAATAAAGCAATAATAAATAATATAACCACCACTCGTCATCTCGTCTCGTCACCCGCCAGCTGCTTAACCTGCATCCGTGAAGAGCAGGTGGGAGTGAGTACAGTTAAATATCGTACTCACACTATGCATATGAATAACATAACAATGGTATGGTCGCAGCATGAACATAAACAATGATCACAACATGTCTCATCTCCTAATCAAAATCACACCATTTAACCTTACTCATGTGCACATCTATCGCTAGCCGCAGAACGGGGATTCATTACCCGAAGGCGGGAGTACGTGCCACTGTAACGGACACGGCCTTCCATATGGGCTTACGTACCTCACAAGGGCACGGCCATATCAGGACTTAAAGGAGATTGCCACACAAGGGCACCGTACCGTAACTCGACGGGGACAACCGTACCGACGGCCGTAACAGCTCACATCGATAGGCTACATGTTCATTTTCATACATAGATCACACCAAATTTGCAACATGATTAAAATCAAACATATGCATAGATAATTTTTGAATAACAACCCACCTGGATTTGGACTGATGACAGTAATTCAGAATAGTCGTAGGTTGAGGCCTGACTCCTCAAACACCTACATTATGTCAAGATCCTACAATCAATATCGTGACTAAATCGGAAAACACAAAACAGACCTAGTCGAACTTGTTTCGACTAAGTAGTTCGTGAAGTCCTGTGGATGTTGGAACACTAAGACTCGGCACTAAACTCGACCAAACCACATATGGGAGTTCACATAAATCCATCTAAGGATTGACCAAGTCAAACTCACATCAAAACGAAAAGCAAGTCGATTCCCAACTTTCATAAAAATCATGTTCGGAAATAGAAATCATTTAATCGCATGAAAATAGATGGTCAAGCTACCCTACGAATTAAGCTCTGAAAATTTACCCAAAATTTCATCTCCCAGAAACATGTAAAATCACAAAGTTTCAGCTTTAAACTCGAAATATCCTATTTTATAAAATTCGAACAGTAATTCAGCAAAAAGGGCACATTAATCCATACTCAGACTTAATGAATGAATCTGAACCTGAAAATTTTACACAACAACATTCAGTATGTCAAAGCTCACTTATAAAAATTCCAGCTTTAAATGATAACTGCTGCTATTTTTAAAAATTCAAACGAGCAACAGCAGTTTATCGAATTTAAATTCAAACTGAATCAAAACAGACACTAAAAATTCCCATATTTTACAAACATGATCAAACACCTAAAATATGACTCTCAGCAAAATTTCAGAATTTTTCATGCAGTAACCGATTTTTAAAAATTCAAACAACATTTCTGCCGAATCAATAAATAAAATATTATCCATATCAAATCAACTCCAAAAATTCCAAAAATTTAACACAACACATATAAGTCACAGAGGCACGACATATTCGAATTTCAGCTCATTTCAGTCAAGCATGAATTTATTATGCATTTAACAATATTCTGGACAGAATACAAATTAATTATTAAAAATAGCTACAGGTCTCGAAAAATTATGAAAATTTTACACAAGGCAGGAAATGAACAGATAACACATCCCTCAAAATTTCACATCGTTTCAAGCAGCGAGCTATTTTTAAAAATTCAAACACCAAAACAGCGACATATATGCTCGACAATTTAACAATTAATTCATAACACGAAATTTCTCGTCCGAGGCCTTCCCATAAGGCCAAGGACTCGACTTTGTTCCAATATCCACTGACTTACACGAGTTTCGAGGCCTCGTTCGATTTCTCATAATCGAAGAGATCCCGAACATATATACGATTACACATAAAATCATCTCTTTCACATAAATTCATGTCGAACCCATTAATCGCAACATATTCACATCTCGTAAATCAAATCGCAAGGGCACATCACGTCATTTAAAACACGATAAGCAATTAACATATAAACGATTTAAACGAGACGGGATCGACTAGGTACCGTTCTCGGGAAAACTCGGAAAACGGAAACGAAAAAGACGAACGGGGATGAAGGGCTCGACGGATTCTCGCGTCTCGCCGGGAAAGAAGGTGCAGCAGCGGCTATTCTCGACTGCTCGGTTGCTGCGGCGCTCGATGCTTGAGACGAGGAGCAGCTCGCGGCGGCACAAAGCGGCGGCACGGGCTCAACGGCTGGCTCGCGGAAGAGGAGCAGGCTTGACGCGGCCGTAGGGCCTCGTTGGTCGTCGGCAGAGGGGCAGCAGGGTCGCCGGAGGGGAAGTCTCGTCGGCTTGCAAGCAGAGGGCTGCAGCGATGGAGGGCTTGCAGGCGCCGGTCGTGGAGGACTCGCCGGAGGGAGGGCCTGCGCGAACAGAGCAGCAGCGATGGGGGCTCGCAAAGGAGTTACAGGCGCTCGTCGGAGGAGAGCTGGCGGCGACGCGATGGTGTTGATGATGATGGGTGATCGGATCACAAGGGGAAAGAGGGATAGTGACGGGATTTCGCGACAGACGAAGCGAAGAGGATGAACAGAAAAAAAAAACGAGGGATTTGTCTTCTCTGTACGCGATCGAATTTTGACGAGGAAGGAAGTGACTGCGGGCTTAGGTTCCTTCTACCGAGCGTGAGAGTTAGACAAATAATAGATTAGGGTTAGGAATATTTCTCTTCAAGATAACACAACTCACGCGTGAAAGAAAAAAAGAGGAGAAAATCTGTCGGGCCGGGCCCGAGAAGTTGGGTCAAATGGATTTTTGGGCCGGTTGGGACATTAAATCGGCTCACGGGCTCGATTAAAAATTTAATCGGACATTTTTCGGGCCCAATTTCGGTTCCAACGAAAATCCTCGGGCTCGATTTCGAACGCAAACACGCGATAAAATAATCCGAACAATATATATATTTATATTCTCATATTTTTAATTACACATTAATAATCACAAAAATTCAATTAAACAATTACACATTTAGCATTTAATCACACTTGACAATTATTAAATATTATGGCATTCAAGAAAAATAAATATAAATATTATCACAGAAATAACAATAATAATAATAATAATAATAATATATCTCAAATAATCCACAAATAAACGGGACATTACAGCAACCATACTCACTCTAAGAGAAAAAAGATATAGGGGAACAAAGTAACTACCCTCTTATAAAAGTGGAGGCATGGTTATATTATTAAGTCATGTTCATCATCATACACCGACTTGATCGTCAAAGACTCTACGTCGGTAACTCTCCCCACATTTTTTTAAATACTCAAACAAGAAGGTCAAGTACGATTAAGAGATCCCAAGAAAACTGGTTACTGAAACTGAAATTATTTAGTAGATCCCTGTGGCATTACCATATCCTATTTGCTTTATATGGTGTTGCGTCACTCCTGTCAATTTTTATGAATTTAAATAAACTATATTACGTATAATTATCTGATTAATAAGTGGCTGTAGTTTAGTGGTGAGAATTCCACGTTGTGGCCGTGGAGACCTGGGCTCGAATCCCAGCAGCCACAAATTTTTTAATATATATATCACACTCGCTTTTATGCTGTCAAAACTGTTCATAAACTCATAAAAATCTATATCTATCTAGTCACAATTTTTTTCTACGAGTCTGTTTTCATGATTTGACGTAGACGTTGTTGCATTGCCATGCTCTGAAACTCATACCAAAACATATGTTTATTCTCAATTTTTTTTCTACCAATCTGTAATTTGGTCGAAGCATCATCGTCCTCTTTTCTTCAATTCATTTTTTCATCTCGTTCATTTTCTGGATCAGCTACTTTCCCATCTCAATATCTCATTACCTCAAGCAATTAAAAATAAGTGCAAAATTGACATCGAACTTTGCTTTAAAGATAGAGTGATGCTGCTTTCTATTATCAAGTTGATGAATGAGACACCACGATCAAAATAAACAAGAAAGATTGAATGAGTTTCAAAAGCCGTACAAGGTTTGGTGTAGCCCCCTTCACCTTCATACCATTCACTTGTTTCAAGTAATTTGCTTGAACTCAACAAGTGACGGGACGATTTTCACATAGTAGAATAACTGCTTTATATCCAAGTGATATTCATTTGCGATAATCTAAAAAGTTTCACTTGCTAAGGCCGAAAAAGCTACAACCCCCATGCCATAACTTTATAATACACATCAAAACTGTGACTTACTTTCAAATTTCACCCTGCGAGCATGCTTGAAAAAAACATGCGAGTACCATGGATTTGAGTTGAAACAGAAGCAAATGTGTTTGACGCCTTAATTCAGTCAGAATCGGAATCTTGATTCACAGATGATCTCACTGTCCTATGCTGACCTTCAAGGTAATCATCATCCTCTTCCTCTCTTTTGTTCTCCTCAATTATTCCTGAAAAGAATGACGACTAACTTTAGAAACTGCAAGTCTGTAATGAGGTTAGTGGAGGTCCTGGGAGAAAGCAAATTAAAACTTTAACATTACCTTTCTTTACGAAGAGAATCTCAAGTGTCCTTGTTGAGAAATCATCTTTCCCTCCCAAGTCTTGAAACCCAACCACCCTATCCGTTGCTACTCCTTTCCTGGATAATTAGGGAATACAGTTTCAAGATTATACAAAATAAGATGCTCGCTTAGCATATTACAGGGGATAACTATAAAACTACCCGTGAGATCCCTATTTGGAAAAACACTTCCGTTATCCTTTAAATTATCCCCATAAAGTGTTATAGACACGGGCTGGAGGCTTATATTTACCAAATATAGTTATATACTGATATACTCTCCTCTCGAGGACGTAATTTGCAGCTCTTTTATCCTAACTCTGCCACTAATTATAATATATAAATTTAGGATTACAGAGGAATTCATGGAACACAGTGCACAAGGAAAAATGACATATAGCATCAATATGTTTTTCTGTACCATTTCATGCTAAGAACAAAAACGGATAATATCGAGAAACTAGAAAGACAAGAAAAATCAACACAATAACAGTACTCGTGATTTTAAAAACGGATAGTAACGAGAAACTAGAAAGACAAGAAAAATCAACACAATAACAGTACTTGTGATTCATAAGATTCATATGTGGAAGAATTAATAAATAATGAAATGAAGAACCTGAAGAGTATGACACATGGCAATGTTTTGACTGCAAGCTTAGCAACAAAGAAAGGAGCATTCTGCATAAAAATGAAAATAAGATCTTAGTTGCATTAAAATTTACAATCATCTCAGAGATAAACAGTTGCAGCTTAAACACAGACCTCAGCATCCAGTTTGACGAATTTGGTACCAAAATGTCTGGGAGCAAGGGACTTCAAATGTTTATCCATAATCCTATAGAAAAGGCACCAACAAAATTATTTAAGTATTGCATGCATGTTAGCTCTTTAGAAGCATAAGAGGGATTTCATACAAACGTACTTCAGAGAAAAGGAGCAACTGTAAACATTTTCTAAAACAAAGGAGGCCTTACACATTCTTTTATATTACACATCTGATAACCGTCTATTCAAATATCAAATTTACACTCCATAGCTCCACTACCCACAAACATTTCAACTGTGAGACAATAAGACGATATACGTTCTTACTTGCAACGGTAGAACTCTCGGTGGTAGAAATGACAAATCACATTTTCACTGCCTGTAACTTCACTTAAAAAGTCTGCTTCTGTAATCTCCCTGTACTCCCCATGGCCTTGCATCTTCAATTTCTGTCGCTTTTCTGCTTCTTTCTGCACCAAAAATCAATAAATAAAACATCTCAAGGAAAGCATCTTCATTTAATTTGAGATCTCAATTACAAACCTTAAGGGATGCAATCCTGTCAGCATGCAATTTTTCCAGTTCGGGGTCCTGGACCAAAGGACTCATGTGAAAAATGAAGATAATAACAATTAAAAAAAAAAAACTGTGAGGCGTTAGCAGATATTGAAAAAGATTAGTGATGCATCTTCCGCTTACATCCATCAATTCATCCAGATCGACTTCCTGGTTAACAGAGCTTGATGCTTGCGCTTTCTCATTAGCCAGCATTTCCTATCAAAGTCATGGCAGTTCAGATCCAAAAGCAGTGTATAATAATTAATAAGTGATTCTTTATGCTATTGTTTTTTTTCAGAAAAATACTTAATTAAGAAGCTAAAAAGCTCACACTCGAACTACAGTTTCCATCAAACAAATTTTGTCGTCCAGGCCACGCAATAAAGAATTTCTGGATAAATTTCAAACATCATATAAAGACAAATCAAAACATGCACCGCAACATGATGAAATTGCAATCCTCAGCTTACATGAACTTATATCATTTCATCTCATCGTTCAATAGAATGTGAGCGGCTTGACACATTACAAACTCAAATATGGATTTAAAGAAAAAGAAAAAAAAAAGGCTCACGTAAATGATTTCATAGAACACCACAAAAAATGCATCCAAATCCACTTCTCATCTCATATGAAAACACAAAAATTGGGGAAAACCGACAATATATGAACAAACATCTGACCTTTTGATAGTCGCGAGCTGCGGCAGCCAACACATTCCCAAAAGCCAAGTTAGAAAGAGTCGATTTCACTGAATCAGGATCCATGTTCGATTGTTCTTCTGGCTCAGAAAATCAAAATCTAGAAAGCACCAAACAAATGAGAGAAAGGGAACTCAAGCGGGCTGACAAAGAAGAGATCAGTGGCTCTGAAAATCTACAGAGAAAAAGATTTTTAGACTGAAACTCGACAGAATGTAGAAATTATTCGGGAAAATTGTGCTATGAACAAGAATTGGGCTCGAAGAGCAAGAAGAAAAAGAGCCGTATTCGGCATACGAGAGTTGTGGGCTTCGAAGGTTTGCTAAGTTGGGCCTTGTATTAAGTTTAGGATAAATTATATTCTATAATTTTGGGAAATTTTTAATCATCCTACGTGAAATCAACTTAATTTCAAATTTATCAGTAACAAACAAATAATTTGAAAGATACTTGATAGACCAACAATATTTACGTGAATGCCTAAAAGTAAGTTACCCAACATAACATACTCCCTTCCATAGCTTATAGCGTGAATCACGCGATTGAAACCGAAAAAAAGAAACAGAAAATACCAAAAACTGTCCACCGTATTTCTCGTAATTTTTACGAACTCACGATCCAAAACTCGCTGCACATATACGCTAAAATAGCTGCACAGTTGTCGAATCACGATCCAAAATCAACTTGTAACAGTGGGCAATAAAAATCGTTAAAATCGCTGCACATATACGTTAAAAATCGCTGCACATATATTGAGAGACGATCGATCGGATTTCTCATCCAAAATCGCTGCACATATACTGAGAGTGGATCGAGCGGAATTTTCGTCCAAAATCGCTGCACATAATCGAGGTGTGTTTTGGTGTTTGCCCTGCATATTTACCATGCATGGAATATATATATTTTTTTAACGTATATTTTATGATTTTAACGTTTTTTTTGCAAGAACAATTAATGGAATATATGTATTTTTTTTTCTTTGTAGATGGATTCGAGCATGATGATTTTCATACATCATGGTGGTGAATTGATCATGAATGATTACGTGAATTTTCGACTTACAGGTGTTTTGGTACGAAAAAATTGCAGCTTCGAAGAATTATGTGGTATATTGTGTGGTGAGTTCGGGGTGATGTCCCAATCATCTGTCATCGAACTGAAATATAAACTGAAGGAGGGTTGCCCGCCAATGTCCATAAAAGACGACAAAAGCATGAGCTTCTATTTTTTCTTGAGGTCTACAGAAGCTGACTACACGAAGTATCCGATATGCTTGGAGGTGAAGGCTCATAGTATTGCTGAAAATTCGTCACAGAATGAAGTGAGTACGAATTCTATGAATACCGAGACAAATGTTGCACCATTGAGTTACCCGGGTCTTGACAGGTATCCTGATATCACAGATGGCTCGATAAATTTCATGTCTTTCGCGAGTAATGTAGCTGAGGAGATGGTACAAGTTGCAGCATATACCGAGAATATGCTTAACATAAACCCTGATAGTGGTATAGGGTTGACATTCGAAAAAATTTTTGACTCTCGAATTGTTGCGGGTTGTTTGCTAAAGGATAAAAAAGAGTTGCAGAAATTGTTGACCATGCATGCTATAAAGCATCAGTATCAATTCAAGGTGGAGAAGTCTTGCTCCCGGCAATACTATGTAAGGTGTGTATCATTTAAGCAAACTTTTACAGTGTCATTTTTTTTTTCAGGCGTTTTCAATGGTATTATGATGTTTAGTATATTTAAGAGATATTTAGTTTTAATTTCTTGTATATATACTGTGTCGTTTTTCAGGAGTTTTTCTGTGATATTTTGAACAGGGTATATATATGGTATATATAAGGTAAAATTATTTTGGTTTTTGTTTTTTTTCCTTGGGTTACAATTCATGTTTGCACAGGGTATATATATGATATACTAGTTGGTTTACGGCTGCGCACGCGTAGCCGCTTCCAATTTAGTCGAAATTTAAGTAAAAATTTTGTACGCTATAAATCTATAAAATTAGTCAATTAGTATGTTCAACCAAAAGATGTATAAACTAATTGGAAATTAAAATAGGGACTAAGCTTAAAAAATCTCCACACGACCAATAAATTGCTCGGTATCAATCCCAATAACTTTATTAATTGCTTGGTATCGATCTTTGTTAGCAGTTTCAATTGCTATTTTCATCTAGATTTTTAATCTGATCGTATTTTGTGTGATTCCAATTTCAGAGATTCCTAATTCTAATAACAAAAAAATGCATTACTGGTTATGATGCATACTGGAATACAATTTTCAAAACTCTCATGGCATCAAAATATAATTGCTCTTAAAAATCAATTAACTTCATCATAAATTATAAATAATCCAAATATTGACAATAATTCTTCGTCTAACAGTTAGAACCAAAGCATTCATAATTATTCTAGCTCTTTCATTCATAACTAAGAAACTGTAAAAATTATATGTACTCGTACCTTAAAACTAACTAAAAGTTTGAATTATACATAAGAGCACAGTACCTTAGCCAAATATTTTCGAAAGGACAAGAAGGGGAGAAGACTTAAATGTGTCCCTAAGAGTGTGAGCTCACGTTACCAGTGGATGAAATAAACAAGCTCAAAATTATTGATAAACTTAACAAAACTCACTAATAATTTCAGAAGATTACAAATTGTACTTGTAGTCTCCTTGCCACAACAGAAAGGGTTACCCACGGACACAAGTTCAAAGCTTGAGCAATGTCTGGTCCCTTTGGTTGAAGAATCTGGCCACTGTCAGACATCTCCTCAATCACTGACGGAATAAACAAAAAACCCTTAGGATCAAAATATGTAATTTTTTGCATTGCTGAATAAAGAAACCAAGGGGTAAAATAGTTAAAAGACAAAATAATTATAGAAAAGGGAAAACCTGAAACATAAAAATAAAGATGAAGGCAATGCCGCAACTGCAGAAGAAAATCGAATTAATTTTAAGGCATCAAAATCATAAATCGCTTCTCCTAAAATAAAGGTGACATTACGTCAAAGTGTCTTGAAGACATGAAAAAGAAAAAGAATTTCAAATGCCTGATCAACAATTTCATGCACCTGAATAAACGTGGGAAATGAGAGAAGTGCCTTTTCACCAACCTTCCGTCGTCTAGCCTGCAAGAAAAGAGCCAGCTGTGGATATTCCAAGGTACATATATATGATATGGATTACGGATGTATATGAGAGTACCCACAGTAAGTTCTTATGCCGGCTAACATATATAGAACTGCTTATAGGCTTTGAAAAATTTTCACTTTCTTGTATTTGATAGTGAAATGTATATGTCGTAGTGCCACCACAAAGAGAAAAATAAAGCTCCAAGTTCTTAATCTTGGGATTGTCCTTGGAAAAAAATGTCAATCTCTAAAAAATAATAATAAAGCAATGGAGTCCAAAGTGGTACTCAAAATTCTAACAAATATATAAGAATGCAAGTGTAGAATACTTGACCCAATTCATGACAAAAAATCCTCTCAGGTAAGTTTTACTGGTGCATTTAGATATAATAATGTTGAAGTTACAATAGCAAATAATTTCCAAGTACCATGTAGGACCAACCTATTAGTCAAAGCGCTTGCGTCTGGTCTCAAATAACTGCATGGAGATTGTAAATTTGTGGTAAAAGAACAAAGAGGTTACATGTGTATTGTCCCCATTGCAATTCCAAAATAGAATCAGTAAGACTCTCAATTAGGGATCTCCTCCTACGAATTTGACAACCTGAAGAAGTTTTACAGAAGAAAATGTTCCATGATCAAATGAACTAAAGTTGATAGTATTCAGTCTGTAGCACAAGAAAAAGTGATAGTCCCATTTGTGTGGGTTGACTTCCTCACTTTATTTAAGCAATCTAAGAATAAGAAAGAACCTCTGCCTTACTTACTCTTTTTGTCTATATTACTTACGAAGATCCAAAAACAAACAGACTTCCATATAGTACTAACAGGATATGGAAATTATACCTGAAATATAAGCATCACAATAGCAAAAATTACTTTTGCAGCCTGTGTTAAGAAGTTGACGCTGATGGGGGCTAAATTTGAAGCGACCATATCCACTGCTGACATAAAAACCAAGAATGGGAACCAAGGTACATGAGATGCAGTAAGAGTGCATGTGACAATTAAGAAAAAGTAAACTTGCTTTTATGAATACATTTAAAAGTACACAAAGAAGTAAATACATGTGTATGGATGAAGGCTACATATTTCAAGTTATACAACGAATTAGGCAGGACATTCTAAGTTTTATTTTACTATCATAAAATGTATGAAAGAAGTACTACGATTAAAATATATCTAAAGTTGATATTGGAAATTTTTAATCTTCTCGAGATAATAGCTGGTGATCAAGCATCAATCCTCAAGTTGTTTTATCATCCATGCTATATAGGCCACAAAAAAAAAAAATCTAATTTTTCAAATCTTTTTTCACAGAAATAATATATAACAAAAGGCAAAACATATATTGTCTTTTAAAAGATCAAATAATTTTTTTAATAGTGTAACTTTAAAACACTTGGAGCAAACGAACCATTGCGTCCATCGGCAACCACCGTCCATACATCGATGGTGAGTGGTGATCCCTTAAGCGAATTAATACATAGGCGGAGCGGATGAGAATGTCAATACCAATCAATCACTTGGGCTGCTTTTTGAGTAGCCTCTTAAAATCAAATTGTGATCTTCTTTTTGGTCATTCATCTCAATTTAGAAAATTGAGAAAAATTGTAAAAAAAAAAAAAGAACAAAAGAAATTGACAGCACAGAAGACTCATCTTTATGAGAAAACCGTGAATGCGAACACAATGTTCGAACATTCAATAGAAATAAAACAACAATTCAATCTTGAAATTCTACAATATTTTTGTTTTTTACTTAAACAGGGAGTACCAATATAATAATAGTGAAAACAAATTATTCTTTAATACATGGTGGATAAATTAAAAATGTACTTAGCCATGATGGTAAGTCCATCGGCATTTCCAAATATCACAGCTCAATCCTAAACTTTTGAGCATAACAATTATTGAAATTTTGGGGGGAACCCACGTTAGAATATTTAGAAAGAATTATGAAAAGATTGCATATCTAGAGAATTAAAAAGTAGATCCTTAATCTTTTTTTCAAAAACACACTAATACTTTCGAATTCATATTTAGATTATTCAGAAAATTAACAATCAAGTACAATGGCAAATGCAACAGAGGAAATGAAAGCTTAATTCATCAAAATAAAACAACAACCATACCAGAAGATTCCAGAGTTTAGTGTCCCGATGAAAAATGCCAATAACTCTAAGCATATAATTCAAAGCTCGGAATATCTGAAGTTTCAAGTAACAAGAAAAATGAATTAAGCAATGGTTTGTTATAAGTAATAATATCAGACAACCCAAAATGTTAGAACACGCAACAAAAAAAGAAGAAAAATACATACCTGGTAGGTATAAAGCTGCACATATATAACGTGCATGTATTGGTTCACTCGAGTATAATGCCTTGACATACGATAAACAGTTTCCAAAAAATATTCGAGCAGAAGAAGATTTTGGTGCTTTAAAGATATAAACATAGCTAACGTATAATTAGAGCTTACAATCTCTTTGAAAGGAGTAAAGAGAAATTTTTTTTGATAAACACTCCAATGAGTTCGAAGCATTTTTTAAATCCATAATCAGAATAACAAAAAAGACAACAAAACCCATCAAAGGTAAATCAACAGTTTAGAAACATTAGAACAACCAAAAACAATCACCTATTTTGGCTGTCCATTTCGGCCACGAATAGAAGTCACGACCATACTCACAATTTCAGTACGATATTTTACCAGATAATTCTGTCCATTTCGGCCACGAATAGAAGTCACGACCATACTCACAATTTCAGTACGATATTTTACCAGATAATTCTCCCTTGAGTGCACACTAACCGTAATCAACTGAAATATAAAATCAACAGAAAAAAAAGACCTTAGTTGTATCCTCATGGTCATCAGTTTTATCCTCTCTAATTTTCATCTCATTCATTTCCATGGGAAGCTCGTGTACGTCAGATGTGCTAGCAACAGCTCCAGTTGGGTTAGAATCCATATTTACATCATAAGTTTTCTGAGTTTTTTTTCTCCAATCTCCACTTCATATACAAAACACTGGTCTATTTCTTGCTCAACCATCGCACGTTTAACGCAAGAAAACCCGCCCTGAAATTGTTATAACAAAAAATCTTCAAAACAGAGCTCCAATTTGTATACCTAAAATAAGAAATGTTCCAAATTCAAAATGCGGCCACATGAAATTCAATAATCTAGAATCGAAACTAAAATAATAAATCAGTCATCGAACCACCGAGAATGGCCGGAGATAATGAATCGGAGCCTTCCATTCGACGTTGTTGAACCCTAGGTTATTAAAATTGGGCTAATGGTCACCGGATATCGGGGCGAAGAAGTCAGACCATCTTGGAGCGCTGCTCCATCGCCGAACTACCGAGAGTCCGACCACTACTTTGGCCTACACGAAATAAAAAAAGATCGAACAGAGAGAAAATGAGAGAGGGCTTATCTTAATTCTTAAGCGACCCAAAATAAGAGTCAATAACATGTAACCAATACACTTTCGGCGCGGTCAACCGGGATTAATGGAGATCAAATCTGGCTAATCAGCTTTATGTCATGACAGCGGCAGCGTACGCAAGATGCAGATTTTTCGATAAGCAACCACAGAGCAATAAAAAAAAAAAGATTAATAAATGGGTCATTTAACATATTGAGTGGCAACATTGTAAATAAAATGGGACACGTGTCGAGATTTAAAGAGCCCATAAGTGGACACTTGTCAGCATATTAAGCCCACTCACTTCTTCTTATATAGATAAGAGAGATATATGGTATATATATGTGCATGTGGTATATATATATGGTATATATGAGGTATGACAAATAATATAATTTTGCACATAGTATATATATGGTATATATAATTTAAAACTAAGTTTTTTCTGATGTATTTTGATATTTAGTATATTTAAGTGATATTTAGTTTTATTTTCTGGTATATTTCCTGTGTCGTTTTTCAGGAGTTTTATTTTATGATATTTAGTTTTATTTAAGTGATATTTAGTTTTATTTTCTGATATTTAGTTTTATTTTCTGGTATATATTTAGCAAAATTGTTCAGTGATATATATAAGGTAAAAATTTTTTTCAGGAGTTTTTTGGTGTATTTTAGTATATATTTTAGTATATTTCAGTGATATTTAGTTATATATTTTAGTGATATATTCTGTTATATATTTAGTTATATATTTCAGTGATACATATTTTAGTATATTTCAGTGATATTTAGTTATATATTCTGTTATATATACTGTGTCATTTGTTGCAGAGTTTGATGTTCATTTGTTTATATATATATATTTAGAATTGCATACAATAAACAATCTTCTTATTTATATAGGTGTGTATCGAGTGATTGTTCATGGTTTTTGAAAGCATCACGTCTGGGTACATCAAACACATTTAAGATAAGGGCGTCGGGAGTGAACATAATTGTGCATTGGATGTTCGAACAAGTAACCAGAGACAGGCGACCTCAACCGTTGTTAGTGATTTTATCAAGTTGAAATTCACGAACACGAAGACTGCATATAATCCCCTTGATATCATTGACGACATGCAAAGTCAATATGGGATAAACTTGACGTACCAAAAAGCGTGGAGGTCAAAAAAGCTATTGATGAAGTACGTGGCAAAGTTGATGAATCTTACAATTACGTTCATCAATATCTTTTGAAGGTACGTGCAGCAAACCCGGGTAGCATTTTTAAGGTGAGTACCACTTTGGATCAGAATTTCTTGTACGTCTTCATGTCACTCGGGGCATCTGTTAAAGGATGGCCCCATTGTCGGCCAATTGTTATTGTCGATGGGACATTTTTTACTTCGGCGTACGGAGGACTTTTGTTAACAGCATGTTGTCAAGATGCAAATTCTCACGTTTTACCGCTTGCATTTAGCATTGTTGACTCAAAAAACAACCACTTCTACGTGTGGTTTTTCACAAAATTGCAAGCTGTTGTTGGTGAGAGGGATGGTCTATGCATTGTTTCGGATGGTCATGAAAGCATAAAACATGCCGTAGAACAGGTAATAGTATATTTCAGTGATATTTAGTTATATATTCTGGTATATATATTGTTTCATTTTTTATGTGCTATGCAAATAGTCAGTATATTTCAGTGATATTTAGTTGTATATTCTGGTGTATATACTGTGTCATTTTTTCAGGAGTTTTTCAGTAATATTCTGATATTTAGTATATTTCAGTGATATTTAGTTATATATTCTGGTATATATAATATTTAACTTTTCCATGAGTTTGTTGTTCATTTGTTAATATATATTAACCATTACATACAATAAACAACCCTCTCTTCTTTATACAGGTATTTCCTAACGCGGCGCATTGTCTTTGCACATATCACATCTCAAATAATTTGAAGATGCTTTATAAGACTGAGTCACAAGCCGTAAAAGAGGAATTTTATGCAGCAGCAAGGGCATATACGGCAGAGGAGTTCGATATGCATATGTCTCAAATAATGAAGTTGAATTCGAGTGTCGTAACACATCTAGAAAAAATTGGCTTTCAAAAGTGGGCAAGAGTTCACTGTCCCAATAATAGATACTTTACCATGACATCTAATGCCGCTGAATCAATAAATGTTGCCATCCGATACGTTCGTGACCTACCTATTACAACACTTCTAGAGGTGCTTAGGGACATGCAACAGAGATGGAATGTGGCAAACCGAGATGAAGCCAAGGGCACTTTTACTCCACTTGCAAAGAAGCCACATAGTATGTTGGAAACTAATTACAAAATAGCTGCAAGATATTCAGTAAGTATTATTGTTTTTTTTTTTTTTTGGTTTGTTTTTAATTTTTTTTTTAATTTTTTTATGGCTTATTACCTGATATAAACCGAAAAAAATTACTCTACATATACTAATATGTGTAACAGGTACAGAAAGCTAGTGAGAAAGTGTATAAAGTGATATCTGACGGTAAGGCGTTTATAGTAGACATAGAGTCTAAGTCCTGCACATGCCACCGCTTTCAAGTTGATGAGTTGCCCTGCCCGCACGCTATACGTGTTATAAGGTCACTCCACATGGATCCGGTCCCATTCTGTTCCTTGTACTACCTAAACTCTACTATGTGTTCAACTTACGAAGATGTTGTTATACCAGTTGAAGGTAATATAGCATTCACGTTTGAAGCACCATCTAACCAAACATTGGTAAATCCCCCCATTGCAAGTGTTAGGCCAGGGCGACCACGCAAGCAGCGGGTAAAATCGGGGTGGGAGCATAGGTCAAAAAATAGATGCAGCAAATGTCATGAGAAAGGGCACAATGTGAAAACTTGTAGGAATCTGAAAAGATGATAGTCTAATAACTGCCATGTACAATATTAATGGTTTTTATTGATAATTGCCATGTACAATAATAATAATTGCTAATGTTATGATTTAATTAGATGTTTAAACATCTATTACGCTGATTTTTCAGAAATTTATTTTTCTTTGTTTGCATCTTGTGTAATTTTGCGTATAAATATAGTTGAAATAAACAAAAATATACATGGAATATAGTCAAAAAATATAGTTGAAATAAAACAAAAATACCATAAAATATGTTTTGCGTATAAATATAGTTGAAATAAACAAAAATATACATGGAATATAGTCAAAATAGGTTTTAAAAATATAGTGGAAATATAACGTAAACAAAAATATAGTCGAAATAACTTTAATATAACGTAATATATACCTGGAATATACAAGAAAATACCATAAGGTACCACTACTATATTATAAATATAACACAATACAAGTTAGATATACCATAATATAAGTTAAACAAATGTTTGTCCGTTAAAAAAGAAAAAATACACATATAATACACATATGGCAAAGTATACCACACATATAATAAATGACAGTTATTTAAACAGCAAATAATATGTCTGTCATTTGTTAATAATATGTATTCTGAAGGATATGATAAACACATACCAACATATAGACGGAAAAAAAAAAAAACAAAAACAAAAAAAACAAAAATCTGTCCATCAGAATTTACTAGAAAAACCCATATAGTACAACTAATATACTAGAAAAATATAACATAATATAAGTTAGATGTTTTCCAAGTTACCAGAATATAAGTTCAATGTTTTCCCAACTTCAATCATATCCATCAGAAAAAAACATCCATCATGTAAGTTCAATGTTTTCCAACTTCAATCACATCCATCAGAAAAACAATCATAAAAATACTTAAAAAAAATGTCTACGATGTTTTCTCCGCATTCAAATGACTAAGCCGAACTTCATCGGGAGCACTACCAGAGGATTCGTCGTCACTGTCGTATCCATTAGTTTGTTTCATACGGCCATGAGTGTAGAGCAAATACGCGTATCTCTCCCTAAAAGCAGTGACATCAAACTTCTCCTTGTTGATCTCATGACCCGAAATGAAATGTTCGGCATACGATGCAACGAATACCCCGCAATCACTGTCAACAAATATAAAAAATATAAATAGTAAGAAGTTAATAATAATAATAATAATATTGATTATAGTAATAATAATAGTAATAGTGATATTACAAAGTAAAGCATGTTAATGGCAAAAATCAACTTTCAAATGCCTATATGATACCTGTTGTGCTGCTGTGGGAGATTGTCAACCAAAACCACCTCAATATTGCCGTTGCAGGGCACTTTATTCCTCGAAAAATTGACCAAGCCAAGGAAAATGGGTAGAATCTCGACATAAACCTTCACACTCTCCATAACAAGTTCATCGCAATCTTCAGTTGCGAATTGAATTGTAAATATGAAGTTTCATGTCATCAAGAGATAATCGTCCCAAAAACCAATGACCCACCCCGTTTAGTTCCAAATGCATAGGGAACATGACGTGATCAACCTTGGACCAACAAACACCACATATAATCTTATATCCAAGTATGTAGTCAAGGATCATATCGTCGACGTTGCATACGGACTTGTTACGAGACTGAGACAGAAACAAGGCGTGCAACGACTTAATGTGTTGGTCAAACAACACATCAGTCGTCGTATACCTGACTGGGGCAGATTTTGCATAAAATCCAATCTTCCTCAGGTAGTAGAAAAAGACATCCATGTGCTAAATAAAAATATATAAAACAAATATCACACGTAAGCACCAAAATAAGGATAAACTTAAATAAAATATCTATATTTTACAATAACAACAAACAAATTCATATATCGTACCTGTTGTGCTGCTGTGGAAGATTCTCAACCATAACCACCTCAATATTGCCGTTCCAGGCCACTCCATTCGTCGAAAACTTCACCAAACGAAGGAAAATGGGGAGAATCTCGACATAGGCCTTCACATTCTCCATGACAAGGGTATCGCAATCTTCTGTGCGAATGGAGTTGTATATGTAAAGTTTCATATCATCCATAGCTAAGCGTCCCATAAATCAATGACCCACCCCATTTATTTCTAAATGCATGGGAAAGATGACATGGTCAACCTTGGACCAAGAACGACCGCATATAATCTTATACCCCAGGATGTAGTCAATGATCATGTCGTCCACATTGCAAACAGACTGATTGCGAGACTGAGACAGAAACAATGCGTACAACGACTTAATGTGTTGGTCAAACAACACATCAGTCGTTGTATAACTGACTGGGGCAGATTTAGCATAAAATCCTATCTTCCTCAGGTAGTAGAAAAGGACATCCATGTGTTGAAGAAAAAGATATAAAACAAATGTCACACGTAAGTAACAAATAGGGATGAACGTACTTAAAATATATATATGATAATATAACAACAAACAAACGTGGTCACTTGTATTAAAAAAAACCATATAACAAGTAAAAATTAAATAAGTGTTGAACAAAATGTTACTTACGCTGCTGTCGAGAAAGCATGCAATCTCGTGTATGTGGTAAAACCAGTTCTTGTCTGTCACCGTGAAAACGTTAAAGTCAAAAGGTGTTGGCAAAGTTTTGCTCCTGACCTTGTAGTAATTATAACTGCAAAAACAAAATGAAAATTTATAAGTTATATGTATGATATATTTACAGTATCTGTCATTAATATTTGTAGTGACTTTTTAGTATATTTGATGTATAATTAACTCAATATGTATATAGTAAAAAAACAGTATTACCCGTCCCCAACTTTTCGAGGAGCCGACTTCAGCAAACCCTGTGCAATCCAGTCTCTAAATGGTTGCATGTCCACTTCCCCAGAAACATTTATGCCAAAACCGATGTCGAATGGACAAGACTTCTGAAGTCTTATTCGTTTCTTGGTGGAAATCTTGCTCTCCAATTTTCTCTTGGGCTTCTTGATTCGCATCACTTCGTCTTTATTTGGACTGTATACAACCAAAGAATGGCACTCTTGTTCCTTGGTTAGCTGTGGGTTCTCTCCTTCACGCGCCTCATTCTTCTCGGCAGTCTGAAAATATAGGGAAAAAAAATTCAATAAATAACATTAAATTATTATTACACAAAAAAATGATTGAAAATATATTACAAATAATACAAATTGAAGTGATTAAAGTTACCTTATTGAGCGGTGCTGGAATATCGTTCTTTGATGGTGGCGTCAGTGGTAGAGCAGCAGTTATGGCATCGAACGACGGCTGAGATCCATTCACAGCATAACCAAAGATGGGGTGTGGCTGGTAACTGAAACCTCTCTGCAAATATGTATTTCATATAACCAACAAATTAAATTAATTCAAATATATATAAATGCCATGTTTTTAATTCTGAATATATATATAGCTAACATATAGTTGAATACAATAGATGTAGTTACCGGTTCTTTTCCCTTTGGTACTGCATTTAATTTTTCTTGGATAGTCCTATCAATCTCCTGTATGAATTGGGTGTTGATCAAGGGAAATGTGTCATCGTCGTCGATATCAGTGCTGGGTAGATGGATATCAGGGTTGGGTAGATGGATATCAGGGTTGGGCAGATTTTGAACTGGTACAAACTAAACAAAAAAAAAATAATGAAAAAACAGATGTGAGAAATTTAATGATACAGTAATTAGGACATTGTGAATATATTGTGGGAAGATAAACTTACTTTGTCTGATGCGCTCTTCATGAGTGCTTCGGCTTTAGTTCTGAATGCTCGTGCAGGAGATTTGACAGGGATCTGCATTTAAAAAGAAATTTTATGATAGTGATAAGAAAAATAAAAAGAAAATAGATATAAAAACAAACATCATGACTCATAAAAACATATAGAAATAATGATATAGTAAAGAAGAACAAAAAAAATTAATGAAACCTCGTTTGTTGTCTCAACGTTAACATCAGATGGCTTCTGAAAAGGCTACAGACATATTCCCAAAAAAACATAAAAAAGGTGTTAATATTAATGTAATTGTTATCATAAATGTGATATAGACAATAAAGATTATAATTAAAAATAAATACCATCTCTTTTTCAGCTGATATGTCAATACTATCGTCGGGCATTCCACTTCCATCACGGACTCCGCTCGTGTTACCTTTGTCGCTATGTTGTCCTTTACTTGAACCACCCTAATGTATAATGTTAATGTGATGAGATTACAATAGATACTTTCATTAACAAATAACATAACACTCACAACAAATATATATATATATATATATATTATATATATAAAAAAAGAAAACATGTTCATATTATATATATATTATATATAAAAAAAGAAAACATGTTCATATTGTATAAACAGAAACAACTAACTTTTATCATATATAGACCATAAATATACTCAGTTAAAAGTTACATTCACAAATTATACCGCATATATACCATAAATAAACCACAATAAGAAATATGTATCTCTGTGCAAAATCACAGTATGTATACCACAAAAAACTGTGGTTAAGAACATCAATTTTATCTTACATATACCATATATATAACTTTTATAAACAGAAACAACTAACTTTTATCATATATAGACCATAAATATACTCAGTAAAAAAGTTACATTCACAAATTATACCGCATATATACCATAAATAAACCACAATAAGAAATATGTATCTCTGTGCAAAATCACAGTATGTATACCACAAAAAAATGTGGTTAAGAACATCAATTTTATCTTACATATACCATATATATAACCTGTGAATACTTAAAGTACATAAATATACCACATATATACTATAAATATACTACATGATCACATTAATACCATGTGTTTATACCATATATACCCTGTGCCAATTGCAATATTACCCCAAGAAATATATGTATACCACAGCAACAAAATATTACTTTTACCTGTTCATATATATAAAATATATTTGTATACCACAACAACAAAATATATATATATAAACAATATAATTGTATAAACTTAAAAACCTGTTCATAGTGTATAAACAAAGACAACTTATTTTTACCCCTATATATACCATATATATGCTCTCTGAAAAGTTATATTACACATTAAACCGCATATATACCATATATAAACCACAGAAACAAATATGCATCCATGTGCAAAATTAATAGATAAATAACGCAAAAATCTGTGGTTAAGAACATCAATTTTATCTTATATATACCATATATATAACCTGTGAATACAGAAAGTACATATGTATACCACATATATACCATATATATACACTATGGACAAATGTATACCATATATACCTGTGCCAATATAAAGTACATATGTATACCAAATATATACCATATGTATACCACAGGAACAAATATATATACCTATGCAAATTTACAATATATATACCACATAGTCTGTGCTTAAGAACAAATAAATATGGAAATGTCTTTGAGGTTTTACAAAACCAGAATATTATCACAAACATAAATTTAAATAAATGTGGTTTATGTGACAACTAAATATAGTATACATACATAAGAAGTTCAGTAAACATAAAAAAATAATGAATATCAACAAGGACTTACAAAGAATTTTTCTTTAAACAAGTCAAACTCGGCAAAAACACGTGTCGAGAATTCGAAGAAGGCTTGTTTCAATTTGTCGAGTTCAGCAGTTATTGAGTCGAGACGGTTTATAACGTCCACGTCATTGGCATGATTGGTATGCTGTGTTGTGGGACTTGAAGGGGTTTCATTTCGAATGAACTCGTTTTTTTTCTTGAAGAATGAGTCCACGGAAAGAGCCTGTTTCTCCGCCTCAGTGGGAACAATGTTGTAGAACTGTGCGAAAAAAAAATTACGGTTATAAGTACCCCGAACTTCCCTACTTGATTACAAAAATACGATTTAAAAAGTAATCGATACCGAAATAGAAAAATAAGATAATATAAGATATTACCTTGGAGTGTTTTAGATTTAAGAAGGTCCTTTCCATAAAAATACGGCTATAAGTACCCCGAACTTCCCACTTGTTCAACCTTGGAATATCATTTCCACCAACGTACGTGCATACCACACCTTCCGCGGTGTCGCACACCTCATAGAACCATGCCTGGAGAGCCAATATAAGACCATAACACCTATACAGGTTAGATCTATCGGTCTTGAATATGTGCATTTGCTCTCTCGTCTGAATTGATTTCTTCAGATACAAAAGAGTAAAATCAAACACTTCTCTTCCCCAGGCGAGATCATCGCACTCCGCACTATCAATTAGGTCAACATAACATCGTTCTATGCGAAGAATCTCTTGAGAGCCCATCAGGAAATTCGCCAGTAGATGTAATTTGGCCAATTTCACTGCATCTTCATCACACGACCATGATTTCTTGATAAACTGCCACCTGATGTGGTTCCGGCGTAATTCGATGCCATCAAAATACTTGTCATGGAGACCACTGGATATCTTGGGAATATTCAATTTTTTTATCGAGCCAATGCAGTTCAATCCTGTTATAATAGCAAACTCCTCAATCCCAAACCGGAGTAACTTCCCTCCAAAATCAAACCAGATTTCGTCGCTCCTATTCTGGTGAACCTCACGTAGGAGTATACTGTTAATGAGCTGGTTCTGTACGATGCAATGAGGGAGATCCAAGAACTTCCCAAATGCTGAACGCCTAAAAAGTTTCAATTGCTCGGTCGTAAGCGTCTTCTTGATATCAAATATCGTGGATCCATCTCTGGTATTGTCATTGCTGTTTTGAACTTTCACATTAATATCCAACGGATGCGGAATGAGCAATTCCCATTCCTGTAAAAAATACACAAGGAAAAAATATATATATTATAAGGAACAATATTAGCAACAAAAACATGTGCTGTTCAATAAAAGGTGAACCAGAAACAAAACCTTGCATATCTTGAAAGGTGTACTACAAAATATACTGAAAAAAACATCTAGTATATCACCTGTAATGTAGATTTTGGCTTTTCTAATCTATCATATTATTTCTCAATTATATCAACCAAATTTGTTGTTCTCTTATAAGAAAATAGATCCATTACTACTGCTCAAACGATATTAAAACATATCACGCATATACTTGAAAAATACTAGCAATATACTAAATGTAGTTGATTCATTGACCGTATATCTAATATAATGACCATAACCGAATATAATCCAAAACAAAAAACCATGTCAGTTAGCATACCAGGTGACAGTAAAAATCAGATAAAAATTATTGAAGTCAAATCCAGCCACTATGTGATTGTAAAGCATAAAGCAACTTAAAAAAATATGATGCTCAAGTCAAATAGAGTGGTGTGGACCATTAACATTTGACTATATACATAAGAAATAATCTGCCAAAGACAAAATCTACCTGTAACACTCAACAAAAAATCCAGCCGTTGTGTGTGGACCACAAACAATAAAAATGAAACTGAATAAATTGAACACCGATAACAAAAATTCTTAAATTCATCATATAAATTACCTTATACAAAATCCTTTTTTGAACATGTCGAGGGGCCCTGTGGATGTCGGTGTTATGCATTCTTCTCTTCTTCGATAATTTCTCTTCTTTTTTTCCTTTTCTGGGCCGTTTCTCTATTTTCTCCTTCAACGTTTCAAGCGGGGAATCTTCTTCGGCCAAATCTTCTTCACTCCCATTTTCTTCAGTTTGACTGTCATACTCGGAATGAGGGTCTTCTTCGCCCAAAAATATTTCGGTGGGTTTAGTCTTCTTCGCTTTACGGGTTCGGCGATTATTTTTCGGCGGATTTGGGTCTGACTGGAAGTCGTCTGAGCCGGGAGATGAAGTAGATTTTTGCATTCTACTCTTGCCGGAAGACTTGCGACTAGGATTAGGGTTTATATCTCTTTCGAAAATTAGTTTTTTTTGAACAAGTTTTGGTTGATCTTTTTGGTGGATTTTACGGAGACGATCACTCGATCTTAGATGAGGTGGGTCGTCGGCATCATCTGTCGGAATTTTTCGATGAGGCCGAGGGATTTTAGTTTTGGCCATTGAAGGAGATTGGGAAAAGAAAAAGGTAGGAGACGTATTGTTGCAGAGTGAAGGAGATTGGGAAAAGAAAAAAGGTAGGAGACGTGCTTGCTTATTTGTTCCCCATTTTTTGGTAAGTGTATCTTTAATTCTCCTAAAATCTCTCATTAGCATTTAAAAAATTTGATAACGGTTTTTGTAGTCTTTTAGGTACAATTGAAATATTTGTTTGTCATTTAGGTAATTTTATAAATAAAAATATAAGGGGTTCAAAAGTGATATTAAAATGAGATATATTAGTGGGGGGTGTAATTTCCTCAAAATTTAAACCCATTTGTATATTTCACTTGTCCAAAATTAATTTTCAAAACCAATTTAAAGACAAAAAACGTTATTTGTGGGTCTATTTATATCTGTGCAGCATTTTTGTTCTTATTATTACATTTTTTTTTCCAACCTATTCTAAAATCAAACACTTGACCAGATCCTGATCTGACTTCATAACACTATCACAGCATACAAAATAGGCTTAGGCCTTCAACTGGAGAGAAAGTAAACTCTGACCTCTCCATTTCAACTTATGTTTCAAGAAAAGCAAGAGGGCTTAGAGAGTTTGCAGTAGTTATGCCTGTCTTTTGTTCCCTCCATTTCAACACAAGGCATATTTTCCTGTCATAAGTTCTGTTTCGCAATTCTGAAGGTCCGTCCACTGAACAAGCTGCCCATCGGCAGTGTTCACGTGAAACTCTGTGAGCCTGTGGTTTATGATAAAATAAAATGATGTAGCCTCTTTCTAATACAAGACCTGGAAAGTTTTGAAAGCAATGATACCAAGAATCAAAGCGGTTAATGAGGGAAAGAGAGGGAAATAAGACAGGATGTTTGAATTTCAATAAAAGCAACCGAGCTACGTGCGTCCTTATACATTCTTACATCTCCATTTCAATCAAAGATGAATTTTCCCGTCTTACTCCCGATTTCGCAACTCCACCAGCATCGTCCACTGCATGAGCTGCCATCGTTTCCCATCGAGAGTTCTCACAAACACTTGCTCCAAATCGTGCTGCCAAAAGCAGGGTTCGGTTGATGGTCACGAGATTCTTGCTTACAAACAGGATGTTGAGCTGAAACCAATACCGAGTTCTCCACCACCACAGGTGGCTCCTCACTGAGAAGAGGATAGCTGTCAACTGTACTGAACAACAGCCTTTCGGACGTGTTGCCCTTCATCCTCATAGACAGAGAAATTCGAGACCCACTCAATGCCTCGAGCATTCGTTTTAGCTTCAAAAACCATGACTCGATGTTGATACAAGGATCAAGCACATGCTAGAAGAGGTTTATATCCGACTCCCACTTCTTGGAAGTAAGTTGTCACGAAAGAGAATACATCCGGTTGGGGGATGCGAGCTTTCAACGCAAACTTAACAATGTTTGGAACACAAATTGAACCTTTCCGAACTGAGTAACTCGTAGAAAGGGTAAAGTATTTGATGGAATCACTTACAAGATCAAATTACTTGAACAAGTCAATCTTTCAACCATATATTAAATCAAACATGTATTAATGCGTGATAAATCATAATGACAGCCATACCTTTCTTTTATATCCTTTATATAAGATGGTTACGTTGTCCTCCAAGACTTCCAGTGGTCTAAGGTAAAAAGACTAACTTTGTAACAATTGGTATCAGAACTGTGAAAATGTGAAACTCATTATATGCAAATTAACACATTTCAAAGAAAAAATTTGAACACATGATTTGTATATTTCACTTGTCCAAAATGAATTTTCAAATCAAATTTCAAGGCAAAAAACGTCATTTGTCAGTCTATTTATATAAGTGCAGGATTTTTGGTCTTATTACTACGTTTGGCAACCTATTCTGATATCAAACACTTGACCAGATCCTGACCCTGACTTCATAACACTCATAGCATACAAAATAAGCCTAGGCCTTCAACCGGAGAGAAAGAAAACTGGATATATTTCAAGTTTCAAGAAAAGCAAGAGTGCATAGATAGTTTGCAGTACTTATGCCGTCTTCTGATCTCTCCATTTCAACTTAAGGCATATTAACTCGTCATACGCTCTGTTGCGCAATTCTGAAAGGTCCGTCCACTGAACGAGCTGCCCATCGACAGTGTTCACGTGAACTTGCTCCAAATCATGCCGCCAAAAGTAGGTCTCGGTCCTGAGGCTCATGTTTGCAAGCAAGATATTGAACTGAAACTCTGAGAGCCTATGGTTCCTGGCCGACCTGCCCACGAGCCTACAATCCCATACGTGACTCGGTCGACAAACACGAAACAAATCATTCGTAAAATCCGAGTACCAAGATTCCGTGTGACATTTAGAAGTTGTAAATTCCAAGTTCATCAACATCATAGGCGGCTCTTCGCTGAGAAGACGACTGCCATCAACAGCACGACATGGCATGTCCAGATGACTGCCGCTGTTCATCTGCAGAGTCAGATCAATCTGAGACCCACTTAGTGCCTTGAGCACTCGTCTCAGCTTAAGGAACCACCAAGTGAGGTCGGGATTATGCTTATACGAAGAGAGGATTACTTTTGAGTACCAAAACCGAGAATTTGTGGTGAAAGAGAATGTGTCCGGCGCCTGGGGAATACCGGCAATGAACGTAAAACTGAGAATGTTGGGGGCAGAAATCGTAACTCCTTTAAGAAATTTTTCGCAGGTCGAGATGCGCAAGAACTTGACCGAATCACTTGCAAGATGGAATTCCTCGAAACCGGAGCAATTAATTAGGGTCAAGCTCGCAAGAGTTGGGCAGCCGAACGATAACAAGTCGAACGACTCGCTCGACAGGATCACAGCACAGAGATGCAAACTTGTGAGACGAGACAAAAAGAACGTGCTTTGGCATTGAGACCAAATCCATAGGCCCACGATGGAGACCATCTCAATATTCGGGACATCGATTTCGATGCTACGCCCTTCGATCCACTGGCAATTATTCAATTCAAAGTGGTTGAGCCCAGGTGATGCCACCTCGCTCAGCCTAACGTTTCTCAACTCCTGACATTCTTTAAGGACCAGGCGCATGAGCAAAAGGCAGCCCGATATTATGTTCTCCAAAGTCCCGTCATCAACTTGTACCTGTTCGAGGGTGAGCGAGCGCAGACGTTTGAACCGCACGCTCTCGACCGGGCTCAGCTTGCATTGGCACAGGTGTAGTTCTTCGAGGGACTCGGCTAAGAACACTGCCGAGGGCAGGTCGTAATACGCAGGAGAAGATGAACGAATGTTGAATTTGAACGATTTTATTTTGAGGGCGGGTATCATCGAGATCCATTTGTCGAGAAGGGAGATGACCGGTCGTGAGACCCTCGATAAGTGGAGATGGAGTTTGTGTATGGAGAGGTTTTGATCACTGTATCCTTGTAGGGTTCGGTCGACCACGGAGACAAAATTTTCTTGTGTGTTGTCGAACCATTCTTCAAAGAAGTCGAGGTTGGGGCGGGTTGTTCCCATGTGGCGCCATTGTTTGGAGAGGAGACATGTTCTCACAGCTTCTTTCTGGGAGAGGAAACAGAGAATGTGGTGAAGTATATGTATTGGCACTTGGGATATTGTATCGTCCATGGCTGTGGACGGAATCTCCTCCGTTTCTGCCGCCTGCTTTTTCTTTTCCATAAGAGATAATGTGATGTGAGAACG
Source organism: Striga asiatica (assembly GCA_008636005.1). Classification (NCBI taxonomy): domain Eukaryota; kingdom Viridiplantae; phylum Streptophyta; class Magnoliopsida; order Lamiales; family Orobanchaceae; genus Striga; species Striga asiatica. Next base: position 1,456,323 of record BKCP01008404.1, read on the forward strand.
ATTTTGTCTGCTCAATGAATCAACCCTAGTGCAGGTTATTGTTAATAAAAAAAAGAGGTAATTCTTTATAACAATAATAATAATTAAATACTAAATAGACTACCATCTGGTTTTTTACTATTCCTTTTTATAGGGAATAATATTGTGGTNGATTCGCGTGGAATACAGGGGCAAAAATTACCAAATTTCTTAATTTGACAAGTTATTTTACTACAATTTTGTTTATACATAAGTGTCCTTGTAGCAAGATAATTAACAATTCATGTATTTACTAGTATTACTCCTTTTCTTATAAACTAACGTGAATTTCGGGTAAAAGATATTCATTAATACGGTATAACTTTTGTGATTTGAACGAATTCTATTTAGAATATTATTTTGTTGATCAATTGGGATGTTACAAAATCCTATTGGAATGTTACTTGTTGATCAATTATGGTATGAGTTGATTGATTGTTATGGTACGATTCGTTATCTCAATCTTTTTTGTTATGGTTGTTAACTTGTGTGAATGATATGTGTAATTTAAATAGATCATCAATTTATATCAATATATATAACAAATAATTTGCTATGTCCACTCGCATTTAAAAAGAAGTATCGATCATACTATTCTCCAGATTTTTCTTTCATTAATATCGAGTTAAATGTTTAGCAATATAAAAAAATAAAATATTGAGACACCATTTTTTTATCATAAGCGGGTATATTGGATCAATATATAGTATACCAAATAATTTGATTTCATACTTTATTGATAAAATACAAAAAATGATATTCAGTGTTACTATGAAATTAATTACCCAACGTACAAAACAAAAGCGAGACACACTTTTTATATAAATAAAAAAAAAAAAGAAAAAGACCCATAAAACAATTATTAAAAATAATTAAATAGAAACTGCCATTAACACAATTATTTTAGAACAATTTTATAAAAAGTTATTATTGAATAAATCAACCAAATTTACATGATCTGCGTAATTAGGATATCTTAAAAATGTAAATTTTTATGGTTTAATTATTTTCTTAATTATTGTTCGCCTATATTTTTAAAGCTCGACCGCAAGTGTACGGCTTCACTCGTAGTATGTGGCAAGCAAGGTCGTATCCCAAGAGACCAAATAATTAATATATCAAGTACCAGATTATGATAGTGTCAACTTTATTTAGACGATCGAATGTGAGATGGATTAACTAAACTAAGAAAATATAATCAATAAGAAATAAAACAAAAATAAAGAACTAGCTAGAGGAACACGTAAGAAGATATATAAGAATGATAGATTCTAAGACTTTGGTTTCAATTAATAGTTGGGTTCCTTCAGAAATATCACAACTGAATGTTTCCTTTATCTACCCTATAAGATGATCACAAATTTAGCTTATCGTCCCTCTCGAGATCGATAAAACCGTAGATTAAATCACATATATTAGCGTCTCCACTCAACACATGCAATTTAACTCCAAATAGATTAAAAGATCTAATATCCTCACAACGACCTACTAATCTCTCGATTCAAGCAAGTAAATTGTGTCAAATATTAAAGACCTAACATTGAACTCATCTCTCGAATTATGAACAATATTGTCAAACATGTAAAAGCACTGATCAAGTGCTAAACATGAAACAAGAACAAAATATTTGAATAGGGTTCAAAAGAAAAACAATTAATTATAATAATTCATCCAAAATCCCAACATATTAATCTACTACCAAGTCCTAGAATCAAATAAACTAGCCACTCATGTTCGAATTCAAATACATAGACATATTAGAAATCGACATGATCAATAAAAGTTAAAAAGGAAAGAAGAAATAAAAACTAGGAATCTCGTCGATCTTTCAATCTTCTTGATCCCTTCGTAGTTGGATCTTCTTTTGCTTCCCAATTGCTTCCCTTGTGTGTTCTAGGGCTTCTCTAATGTGTATTCACGTTTTTTCTCTCAAAATAGGGTAAATATGCCTTTTATAATGTCAAAAACCTTTCTCCTTTTCAAAATAGGTAAGATATAAAAAACAGCCTGCGCGCGCGACACGACCATTCTGCCCTTGTCACGGTCCGTGTCGCAGCCCGTGTCAGCTCCCAGGTTACGAATTGTCTCTGTTGAGGTGACACGGTCTCTGACACGGGCATGGTGCCCGTGTCACAATCCTGCTTGCTCGTTTTTGTCCGTTTCACTCGTTTCTTCCATTTTTCTCATCCGTGCATCAATCCATCATCATCCCGGGGGTCCTAGGTACTCACCATGCGCCTCCAATAGCCAAAAGCTCTACAAAGATGTGGAACTATCTACAAAACAAGCACGTGTAATACCTTTCCAACAAATAGAGAATTAAAACACAAATATGCAATTTATACACCAATAATGCAATGAATAAACTCTAGATACTACATAAATATGGTGTAAAATCACACATGAACAATTATCCACGATTTGAGTAATTAAATACACAAAATATGAATAACATTTATTAAATAATATTTAGATAAAAACTGACATTAACGCAATTTTTTTAGAACAGTTTTTAGCAAAATCACATAATTGATTATTGTTGTCGCTATTTCCATAATTGTATTAAATATTTGCAGATTGAGCAAATCAGTCGAATTTAAAAAACTTACATAATTAAGTTATATTAAAAGTGCATTTCACAAAAGAATTACACTAAAAATATAAAATACTTATTAAATAATAAATTACACAATTTAGTCGGAATTTTTTAACAAATAACATAATCGCTATTACAGTTGAATTTCTCATATTTGGGTAAATCAGCTGAATCCACATGATTTGAGTAATTAACACTAAAAAAAATGCCATATTCAACGGAAAATCCTACGGTAATTGTTGTAGCAAAATAAATTTTTACCGAGTACCGAATCGAAAGATTCGTTCCCCGGGTCGTATCTCTCAAGGAAGGTTAGCCGGATATAATTGTTCGATTATTCAATCACAGAAGAAGATAAAAATCCTAAACAATCTAATTCAATGATTTGGGTTTCGATTATCAACTACCAACTTTAAATTAAATAAAGCACGAAATGAACAGTAACGAATTAACTGAGAATTTAAATAGCTAGGGAATCGGGGACAACTGCTTTCGGTTCTTACACAACTACCGGCAATCAATTGCTCGGTTAAAGGAAATGAATCGTCTATCGTTTAGAGGTTCACTCTCAATAACTCTTCGTAACAAGAGAGTGAACATATACGATTGACTATCAAAGCCAGCAACTCATAGACAATACTTTGACGAACAAGTCTATTCTAAACGAGCCTAAATCGACCAATGTCTCCCCTTTCGGTTCTAAACAATGATTTACTAGGTTATATAGGTGATCAATCTATTAACCTTAAATTGAACTCAACTCGCATAGATATGAACAATTAAGAACAAGCAATTATAATTGAACCTAATCAATTATCCCCTATCCCTAGCAGATAGATTTAGCTACTCATACGGAATTCAACATCAACATTCAAATTAACCCAAGCCATCATCATCAACAAAAAGATTGAGAAAAATAACTTACGATTAAAGAAAGGAATCCAATGTCAAATCCAAGTGCATCCAAATCCAAAGCAAGAAATAGGAGTTGTCAATCTCCCAAAACAATTCAAAAGTGCAAAAGAAAGAAAAGGAATGGTTTTCTCTAGAGAAAAAGTGTAAAAACGAAGTCTGGAAACTGAATAATGAACCCTAGGGTCGAATTCTGCTCTAAAAATCCCGTCCTCGAAATTCGCGCCCGACAAAGTCGCGAGTCGCGACTTACTCGCGAGTCGCGAGATGGACCTTTTCTTCGCTCGCGAGTCGCGACTTCCTGGCGAGTCGCGCGCTGTCAAAATATAAATTTCTGGGGTTGAGTCGCGAACTATCTCGCGAGTCGCGACACAGTGTCGCGAGTCGCGACATTATCTCGCGAGTCGCGAGTGCTAATCGACACTGCACCATAAGCTTCTGTTTTTTCCGCGGGCCGCGACATTCCCTTGAGTCGCGACATGACTCGCGAGTCGCGAGACATCTCGCGAGTCGCGAGATTTTCTGGGCACAGTTTTCTGTCGGCTGTTTCAGTCCTTCCTCGAATTTTCTGGGCCCGGTAACGGATGTTCTTGATATCACAGTCTCGGCTCACGCAATTCTAACCTCGACCGGCACAACCTACCTACTGAAAACACAACACAGAAAAACACGAAGCAAAACACGGCAAAAAGATACAAAAATATAAACTAAAGACAAAAACACAAAACGAACGAAACGGACCAAATAAACTACAAAAATCCTACAAATGGGGAAAAACGAAAAGAAAATAAGCATGAAATAAAGACACAAAAATGGGACAAACAGTAATATATTCCAATGGAAATTCTAACGGATATTCCAATGGTATAGCTTCCGTTAGAATGATTCCAGCGAAAATTCCAACAGAATTATTCTGTTGGAATGGGTTTTCCATTGGATCTTATAAAATGGAATTTTATCGGCTATTATTCGAACGGTTTTTTACCGTTTGAATTTCCATTAGAAATTTTATTTTCACCCATATTTCAACCGTTGAAAAATGTACGTTGGAATAGTCAAAATTTAATGGAAAACTCATTCTAACGAAATATTTTGGTTCGAATTTCTGTTGGAATCCATTGGAAAATTCCAACGAAAATAATAGTATTGGAATATCCATTGGAATTGCCGTTGGAATTTCACTAAAATATATTTCCGGTGGAATTTTCTATTGGAATTACATCATATTTTTGTAGTGTAAGGTATCATAAAAATGTACTTTTTATGGCCTGAATATTTTTTTAAATAACGGCCGCAATTTCCATAAGTGATTATTGGAAATATATCATAAATTTTTAACTTGATTTCGTGAAATGGTAAATATATTTTTTCTAGAGAAATAGTTATTATTTAATAAATAATCAAACCTCTTTATATATATAGATCAGATATATCTTAATGTTGCTTGCTCTTCTGCGATTGGTGTTCTGCTCATGATTTCGGTCGTTTGCGAAATGTTCAACGTTTTATTGAAATGATACTTTGCTTGCTTGTTCTTCTTCAGATTATGGAACATGTTGAACATGAGAAAACATTATAGCTTAGTCGTCCCGTGATCATATGCGAAAGCTCAAAGTCACGAAAATATGGTAAACTGGAAGTACTTTTACCTGAGATTGGAAGTCTGAACTATCTTCTGAGACAAAGGTTGCAATATATTTGGGATTGATGGACTTATTTTTCCTCTACACAATGCCTTTTTTTCTGTCATTTACACTTGCAAATGGACATAAGGATGCTTCACATCTATTCAGTTTCTCCACCAGCATTGTTTCCTACAGAAGTATTATGTTATTTTTTATTTCTTCTTACTTATGGGCATATCAGGCAGAATTGTATCTTGAGACTGACCGCGCGTCGCGTCGCGGCAAATTTAAATTTATAAACTTTTCCTCGACTAACCTCTACTAACTAGTAGTAGTGGCGAGTAAGGGTCGATCCCACAAGGAGCAGGAATTAAATCGTGATAATTCTCGTATTAATTGAATTAAACTACGAAAGCAAATAAAGATAGGGGGGTTGAGTTTATAAAAATAAAAATAACAAAATAAAATAAAAATCAAATAAAATAAGAGAAGTCCAGTTTTCGGTTCAGTTATCACCCAATCTAAATCTACCGTTAATCAATTTCGACACCTTCTTTAAATTGCTAACAAATTACCGACCCTAGCTAACAACAAGCTCTGTTAAACGAATTTTCCGTTACAGAATATTTAATCGAAATAGGCTCTTCGACTACCTACCTAGTGGACAACCTAGAATAAGCTCTCCAGATTTAATTCACTAGCAGCATTAATCTCTAGGAAAATAGATCAGTCTAAACAATGGACGCAAAAGTTCGGACCATTTAACTTATGCTCACGCTACCCTAGAGATGCACGACCCCTAGTTTACTACTAATGAAACGAGACAATAACAATTACGGATTAAAGTCCCAAATCTAGCAATTAAACTATGAACATTTAACGTAGCTGGCCAAACCAAATTAAATACTCATAATTCATATACATTAAACACAGATAGCATGAATCAACTCATCAACAAAAATAAATACGGCGTCTTAATTAACCAACGATAAAAATAAATCCTTCAATCCATAGACAAATCGAAGTTAGGGTTCAAACATCCCCTAAAACTGGATAAAATACTAGCCTAACATACTAATAAAAATAAATATAAATAAATAAAAGAGAGAATAAAATATCTCCCTCGTGCGAGTGCGGCTTCCCTCCGCGTGTGTAGCCTTCTTTCTTCAATCCGTGCGTTTCTCTCTGCTCTCTGTATTCCCTCCCGAAGTTATCTTTTGTGCGTGAGTGGACTCTCAACAAATAAGTCCCCAACAAATTGCATACTCTTCAATCTCCATTCAATCTCCATTTTGATGGCCACGTGGCTCGCCACCTCATGTTTGTAATTGCCCTTTATTTCAGAATCTTCCTCTAATCATGAATTTGGGCCACTTTTGTATAATCTGCCATCCGCAACCAATATTCTGGCCGAAAATGGGTTGATATTGGAGGCCCGATAATCAATTACGTAAACTTCCGTCTAATGCTTTGCGTACAGAAATATTCCAATAAGCTGAAAATAAATATAAAAACTTCAATGTGTATGAATCCATTCAAATAATAAATAGGTCAAAAAATACAAATATGCAATTAAATTAAACATATAAAAATACACTATTAAATATATAAAACACGCACATTTTCCGACCTATCAGAGACTATCTTCGACCTTTATCTCCGTTGTAGTGTGGAACCATATTAACTTAATTGCAGTAGTAATTTTATAACATATAACAAAATAAAACTTGAAATGTAGTGTGTCTATATTTTATAAAATAAAATACATCCTGAAATGTGTTATNAATAAATTTCAACATAAATTACAATTGAAAACCGAGCTACATGCGTCCTAATACAGTCGGACATCTCCATTTCAATCTAAGACGAATTTCCCCGTCTTGCGGCCTTTCGGACGTGTTGCCCTTCATCCTCAGAGGCAGAGAAATCCGAGACCACACTCAATGCCTCAAGCATTCGTTTTAGCTTCAAAAACCATGTCTCGATGTTGATACAAGGATCAAGCACATGCGAGAAGAGGTTTATATCTGACTCCCACTTCTTGGAAGTAAGTCGTCACGAAAGAGAAAACATCCAGTTGGGGGATATGAGCTTTCAACGCAAACTTAACAATGTTTGGAACACAAATCGAAGCTTTCCTAACCGAGTCACTCGTAGAAAGGGTCAAGTACTTGATCGATTCACTTACAATATCAAATTCCTTGAACCCGTAGCAATTACTTACGGTTCGGGTAGTTAGACGATAATATGCATGCGCCCAACAACTTGCTTGACAGGATCAATTTGTACAGATAAAAACTAGTGAGCCGAGAGAAGAACGTGCTTTGGTGGTGGGACCAAAGGGCAGCCCGACATAATCTTCTCGAAAGCTAATGAAGACTCGGGGGAGAGTGAGCTTATGCAGACGGTTAAGTCACACGCTGTGGACATTGTCAGTCAATTTATATTTGTGTTGCATTTTAGTTCTTATTATTACATTGTTTTTTTTTTTTTTTTTT
>BKCP01008404.1:1469317-1486889 GCA_008636005.1 Striga asiatica
TGGAAGAGTTTATTAAAATATTGAATACACAGTTTTCTAATTGAAAACTTCTTCAATCAGTCTTCTAGTACGACTATGATCCTGTTAGAAACATATGAAAACACTTCCAATAGTTTGTTACAAAATGAGTTACGGGATGAGTAGATTTAAAGGTGCAACATATTTGATAGTTTGTTACACAGATATGTCAACTCAAATTTGTTGCACAATATACTGAGTCTTAAATTTTCTTTTATCACAATCCCCTCTTTAATATAACTAGTACGTACCCCGTGCATCGCACGGGAGAGAGATATTAAATTAATTATTTTTACAGACTCTGTTCATTTAAGTCTGAGAATGGTTATTATCCATTTTTCACCTATTTTAATCACCGTTAAGTCTCGTTTAAGCCTGAAAAAAGTTATCATCTATTTTCTACCTCTTTTAATCACCATTAAGTCTAAAAAAATAGGGATGTAATCTATTTTTTCACATCTTTTAATCAGTGTTGTTTTATTAGTCAGAACAATAAACGTGAGAATGTTAGGGCTAACTTGTAAAATAATTAATATATTATCTCACTAACACATTTATACTAATATAAATTTAATTTTATTATATATATTTATTCCTTGATATAAGAGAAAATAACAATTTTACTTATTCTTATTCATTATATAATAGTTATTTATTAAACTCTGTTGCCATATAATATCAATATTATTTATAAAGTTATACAAGTTGCACGTCTTCTTGTTCTTTTTATTTTATGTAATGAAATATATTTAATGCACGTTGGTATTATTTATATAAGTAATCAATTTAAAATATGTAAATAAATTTAAAATTAAATAGTGTATAAATAATTTACAAAATATACACATATATTTTTTTAGAATTTAATTTTGTATACTAATTAAACAACTTTGATTTAAGAAAAGCCATAAACTCAATCTCTTCTAATATCAATATTTTTCTAATTTGCATTGTAATGATTATTCTTATTATATATATAGATTAGAATTTTTGCGACACCAACCAAACTAAATATCACAACGACCAAGTAACAATTATGAAAAAACCCATTACACTACAACTATCAATTAAATTTAGTAATAGAAAAATTGCATACATGTATATAAAAATATGAGGATTTTATATTTCTATTAACTGATGTATACACCACGTGTATATTTTGTTAAGGTATATTGGAATGTTCAATTTCATAGCATGATAACAATCAGTCTTAAATCGAAAATCTTATTGAAATGCCATATTTTTCTGTTAAAAAAAAAAGTTCCCATAAAAAATAATTATATATAACAAATTCATTGTTAGAATGAACATAAGATTTTCTGTAAGACGACTTTTTTCTCTCTCTAAAAAACCCTCGCTGCTCCCAAATCTCTTCCGTCTCGTCGCTCCGATTTCAAGCCGCTGGCCTTCCATAGTTGCCATCTAGCTTTGCCGGCGGTCGCCGGCCCTTGGCCGTCTGGCTCCCCCCCCTATTTTTCTGTTCCGCTACCTGTCTTCCATGGCGCTAGGCCTCGTCTGTTGCAATCGGAGCTCACCTCTTCTGGCGTTGACTCGTGATTTCAAGGCGGTGACGCCTTGGTTGGGTGGTGGTGGAGCCGTGCAGCGGTTCTGGGGGTGGGATGCGCCTCAATTGCTCGGCGACCTAATTGTTTGGGCGATTGGGGCTTGGTTGTTGATTGCGGTTCGACATCGTCTCCCCGCTGTTCTTGGCTTTTGAGGCGCAGGGGTCGTCGAGTTCCTTTCTCTGCCAGTGGTGTTGGTCGGAGTGGGGATGCGGCGGTGCGGTGGCTGAGGGTAGCTTCCAGGCGGTTTGGGGTTGGGGTTGGGGCCGTGGCACTTTTGTTCGTTTCGGGGCAATATGATGTTGCGGGCCTGGTTCGGGGTGGATTGGTGTTGTTCCAGGGTTAGGGTTTCGACACCGTTAGGCAACCGAGTGGTTTTTGGCAGTTTCGGGGTCGATACATCTGGCTGCGGGATTCACTTTCGCTTTGTTTCCACTGGTTCGGTTTGGTGTTGCTACTTTGGAAGGGCTCGATTAGTTTTGTTGCTTTTGTTTTGTTTTGTTTGGTAGATCTGTGTTTTGCTTGTCTTTGTTTTGGAAATGAATACAGGCTAGGCATTGTGCAGTGGCTCTGTTATTTATTTTCCTTTATTTTCGGTTGTGGAGTTCTCTAGGCCGCCATGTGCGTGTCCTCTCAGTTTTCTATTCCTGTTCTTTTTTAGGCGTGCTTTTGGTTTGGGCCTTTGGCACCTGTCTCATTACCCTGTTGGGGTCGTAGATTTTACCCTGTTGGGGTCTTGGCTTACCCCGTTGGGGTCTTGTAATTTGTTCTCTTTGCACTTTTGTGCTTTTTATAGTACATCTATCGTTCTGAAAAAAAAAAAATCATTGTGTAATTGAACAAATTTCTATAATGAAGCCCGATTTTCTGTACAAAAATAAAGCAACAACTTCCACATTTTAAGGAAATCAATTAATGTTGGTCCGCTTTTGCTAAGAAAATAATAAATAAATAAACAGTTTTGCTATGGAGTCATCGGATGGCTCGGATTATGGAGTCATCCAGACTTATTCACCAATAGTGTATTGACACATGTCCTGCAATAAATACACTTTGGATAGGTGTCAATACATTAAGTGGTGGATGGCTCCATAAGAAAACCATCCGATGGCTCCATAGAATTTTTGATAAATAAATTGTAATTAATGGAAAGTAATTAATGATGAGAGAATTTGACCATATCTGTTTTTAAAAATTGTAACAGAAAAACAAATATTAAATAAAACTGTATAATATGGAAATAGTAATGGCAATAAATGCTGTTGACTTTTCTAGCTACTAAATTTGGTAAATAGGAATCCCTTTAATATAAGTATAGATTTCAAAATGTGCTGAGCCTCAATGGCTGTCTCGCACGCTTCGGAAACTTACTTGGCAACATTACATGCTTCGATTTTTGGTTCGAATACATTCCCTAATTGTTTAAAATAAAATACTTAATAAATAAGATTTTTGTCTAATCCGATCCCCTCCAACTCCAAAATAAATAGAATTCTTATATGTCATGTAAACCCTCCAATTCCAAAATAAATAAGATTCTTATCTTAAAATAAATATATGCCGTGTAAATAGAACTTTTTGCTTAATATTATAATAAAAAACTTTCACGAAATACCAAAATAAAAAATAAATAAGATTTTTTGCTTAATGTTATAAAAAAATAATACTATAATTTTACAAAAATAAATTAGACACATATACAGCCACTTGGATATTATATCTTTTCAATTTAAATCTTCTTAGAATATCTATAAAAATACATTGAAATAGTTATAGAATTTTACATGATCTTTCTAATATATTTTAAAGAGTTGAAATAAAAATAAAATAAATTTTGATGAACACCATGGTAAATAAATTATTTAAATCTTTTAGAACATCTATAAAAGTACATTGAAATAGTTATAGAAAATTACATGATATTTCTAATATATTTTAAAGAACTGAAATAGTTATACAACAACATGTGTTTTTTTCTATTAATTTATATTTTATATTTTTTTCAAACAACCCGTGTAATACACGGGTGTCCCACTAGATTATTTATTATTAACTAATTTTAAGCCACAATATTATATCTAGAATTATAGGGGCTAGTAATCGTCGATATAATATCAAAACTTATTGCAATTTATTTATTAACATCTCAACATATATTATATATTATATTTATGGGGATTGCTACCATTCCGTTACGAGATGGTTCTGTTGTGTTTTTAACTGTTGGATTAACTACCCATCACTAGATTACATGTATATTTATAACTAGAAAACACAACGGAACCATCCCGTAACGGGATGGTAGTGTTCTCCTTTATTTATCGTTAATAACCATATTAAAACTCACATTAATGAAGATGCTGCATTTGACAACTTGAAAGTACACATTATGTTGCAATTATTTTATTATTGCAATTTTTTACCCACATCTAAGTACTCAACAATTTTTATATTGCTTTCTTTTATGTTTTTTGCAATTTTTTATCTACTTCTTAAGTACTCAATAAATATTATATATTTTATAGTCTTAAAATATCAAATTAAAAAATAATATTTTTAAATATCAAATTACAGAATATAAAAAAATTTAGAGATCATATATAAATATATAAATAAAAATAAAGTAATAAATGAAGTTAATAAAATAATTTTTAAAGAAAATTTTAATAATAATATAAAGAATTTTGAAGTTTATTTTTCAACAAAAATATGTTTGAGTGAATTTAGAGAAAAAAGTTATAAGTCATATGATGGATTTTTTTTTTGATAAATTCAAAATAGTGAATTGGAAAAAATTATGGAGATGTAATTTCAACAATAATATACTTTAGTGAAATTTTTTTATATTAATAGCAATATTTGAAATACTTACGTCATGTATCAGTATACATGTCTTGTAACCGAACAATACATGACGTATTTGAAATACTTACACATAAAACAAACAAACATGTACATGTATTGTAGCCGGACAATCCATGGCGTATTTGAAATACTTACACATAAAACAAACAAACAACACTACTTACAACAATCATCACTGATATAACATCCAGAATAGCTTTGTGAACCACTTTGAGTAGTTAGCTCTGCTGCAATTGGTTCAAGGGAGTTTCAGCTTGGTAACAACGTCTGACCTCGTCAAGAAGCTTCCTTAGGCATCTCGAGTATGGGTCAACCTCGTTAGAAGACTCAGAGGCCGAGCTTACAAGGAGCTCAGACATATAAGGAGATATTATGACCTATAGGTCCTATAACTAAAGGTCAGACTTTCAACCTTGTAAGAGCCCACGATAGCCTGGTCGCAATGTCGCTAGGACGATCTTTGATACCGAAGAGCCGTATAGTAAAAGGAGATATAATCTTACTAAAAATGAAAAGTATCTCTCTTTATGAAGTCTAAAAATATGACAAAATAAAATGATGTAGCTCTTTCCAATGAATTAGAAAAATAAGTAGTGGGGCATCCCATTGACCACCCAGTTACCGTCTCAAAGGGATTTTAAGAGAAATTGTATAATCCCATAATTTTTTTTCACTATTCCTATAACAATAGAATTTCAACATAAATAAAAATTAAAAATCAAAAAAGAAAAAAAAAACTAAAATTACGAATTCAAGACCTCAAGACCTGAAAAGCTTTCAAAGCAGTGATATCAAGATCAAACCCTTGGTTAATGGAGGGAAAGAGAGGAAAAGAAGATCGGATATCTGAATTTCAATATAAGCAACCGAGCTACGTGCGTCCTTATACATTCTGACTTCTCCATCTCAATCTAAGGCGAATTTTCTCTTCTTGTGCCCGTTGTGCTGCCAAAAGCAGGGTTCGGTCAATGGTCACAAGGTTCTTGTTTACAAACAGGATGTTGAGCTGAAACCAATAACGAGTTCTCCACCACCACAGGCGGCTCCTCACTGAGAGGAGGACAGCTGTCAACAGTACTAAACGGCGTCCTTTAGGATGTGTTGCCCTTCATCCTGAGAGACAGAGAAATCCGAGACCCACTCAATGCCTCAAGCATTCGTTTTAGCTTCAAAAACCATTACACGATGTTGATAAATGGATCATAAAGCACATGCGAGAAGAGGTTTATACATCCAGTTGGGGGATACGATCATTCAACGCAAACTTAACAATGTTTGGAACCCAAATCGAAGCTTTCCTAACCGAGTCACTCGTAGAAAGGGTCAAGTACTTGATCGAATCACTTACAATATCAAATTCCTTGAAACCGTAGTAATTACTTACGTCAACCTCACAAGTCTGGGGTAGTTAGACGATAATATGCTCAACAACTTGCTTGACAGGATCAATCTGTATAGATACAAACTAGTGAGCCGAGAGAAGAACGTGCTTTGGCGGTGGGACCAAAGGGCAGCCCGACATTATCTTCTCGAAAGCTAATGAAGACTCGGGGGAGAGTGAGCTTATGCAGATGGTTAAGCCGCACGCCGTGGACTTTGTCAATCTATTTATATCTGTGCAGCATTTTAATTCTTATTATTACATTGTTTTTGTTTTTTTTTTCAAACTTATTCTGATATCAAACACTTGACCCACAAACGAACCCCCAAGAAAGAGTACCGCTATACTGCACACAAACTCTTTTTTTTTTCAAACTAACACCCCAGGAGGGTGGGGGTTAAGGCCGAAACCCCCAACCTGTATATAAAAATTGCCTTAAATGGGCTGAAAAGTCACAAAGTTACAAGTTCAATGACCGATATAATCAAGTCAAACGAAAAACCAAAAAACAAAAGCAAGGAGAAAATACAAAGAACATCTGACAGCTGCAGCGAGAAATATAAAAAATAGCAGATCCCCGGGGAGAGTCCCGGCGAAAAAGTCAGCATCACAGTGTGGCAGATGCGCCAAAAAATAGGACCGGCTACACAAATCTGAATGAGAGGTATCCCATCTGGTCCATCCGTATGAGGGTGCGGAAGCGGAGAGGAATATCGTTAGGGTAGAGAATGCGTCTATGGGGGGTGGAGGACCCAATGCCAGCAAGGAAGTCAGCTGGCCGGTTCCCCTCACGGAAGATATGCGAGATCCGAGAGCGAATCGACTGAAGAGTGGCTCTAATACGCATGAGAGGGTGCTGGATCAGCCACGTGCCCTGATGGCCAGATGACAAAAGAGTGATGACAGGGGCAGCATCCAACTCTATCCAAATGTGAGAGGAGATCGAAGCGGCAATCTTAAGACCGATCTGGAGCACCTGAACCTTCGCGTCATAGCTCGAAGAGGCCCGAAGAGGGGCATGGAACGCGGCAATAAGGGCGCCAATATGATCCCTAATCAGGCCTCCACCTCCTGCAACTCCAGTAAGTCGATCAAAGGCTCCATCAGTGTTTAGCTTAACCCAAGGCGACTCGGGTTTCACCCAAACAACCGCTCTGGGACGTGGATGCTGGACAGGCACCAGCGGAGGTGGTGCAAGGCGGTGAGTTGGCGTGCAGTCTGTCCAGTCTCTCTGGGTGAGTCTGCCCAAAGCGGTGAGGAGGGAGAGGTGTCGGTCAACCTGCAAAATAATATGAGAACACAAAAAAATGTTATCCCTATGCTTCGCATTATTCCTTTCTGTCCAGGTGGCCCAAAGGATCAGACAAGGAATACGGAAGCTCACGTGTCTAATGTGTGTGCAGTGTCTGAAAAAACTCAGGAGCTTAAAGAAAGTATCTGTGGAGGGTAGGGGGATATGAGTGTAACTGGTATAATGCTCCCACACTCTCCTCACAGTCTCGCTCTTTAAAAACAGATGAGTAAAGGTCTGCCTCTGAAAATCTCTGGTCTCAGCACAACAGTAGCAACGCGAGGGGAAGGAGAAACCTCTCGTTTGCATCACAGTGTCAATCGGTAGGAGGCGCAAAAGGAGGCGCCAAAGAGGAGGTTAGGCCGGTCACCCAGCCGTACTTCCCCCCAAGCCGAGGTCGTAGAGAATGCACCCGAAGATGTAAGTCTCCACCTCATACCGTCCAAACCGTCCTAAAAGATGGGAATCTGCTAGATCTCATCTATCACCTGATCACTAAGGCCCGCTCCAATACTCAGAATTCTCTCTAGCATGTCCCTATCTCATCTCCCCTCCGTCCACAGGTCCTTCACCTGTAGAAAGGGAAGGTGGGTAATCTGTCTTGTGCTCGAAAGGGGAACCTCACCAAACCACCACTCATCTCAAAAACTAACCCTTACCCAGAGTCTAAAATATGTGCTTCTAAGCACATCTACCAATCATGGTGAGGCGCCTCCACTGTCTGCTATTGCGGGAGGTAGCCGTCACCCTACAGGGATGGGCAGCGCCTCCAGGACAGTACTTCCGACGAAGATACTGAGCCCAGAGTGACTTACCCTCCCTAAAGCGCCACCACATCTTATAAGAGAATGCAGTGACGATATCCGAAAAGCGACGGATCCCAAGACCCCCCTCAGAGAAGGGGCGGAAAACCGAGTCCCACCATACCCAGTGGACCTGTCTCCCTCTCTAGGAGCCCTCCCCATGCCCTAAAAAATAACGAGCCAGAATCTGAACTAACTCATGAAGAGTAGACTGGTGGCGGTCAAGGACCGTAAGGAGATGCAGCGGAAGGGTGCTTAGGGTGCTCTTGATCAGAGCAAGTCGACCTCCAAAGGAAAGGTGTCTGTGAGACCAACCGGAGTTCCGGTCAATCATCCTCTGCCTGACGCCAATAAAGAGCTCATGCGAGAGGTGACCCTTGTACAGGGGGGAACCAAGATAAGTAATGGGGAGGTCGCCTCGCACAAAACCTGTGCGCTCGTGGACCCAATGGCCCACTGGTCTACAATGTGATGATCAAGGATGAAGGTGCTCTTTTGCACACTGACCAGCTGACCAGAGACTGAGCTATAATGCCCGAAGAGGCGCATGAGCTCAACCAGTCCATTATTATCTGCACGAGTGAAGATAATAATGTCATCCGCATAAAAGAGGTGTGATATGGGGGGACCATAGCCACGCGTGCTATAGGTCATCCTCGGGAAGTCACGGATGAAGCCGTCAAGACAGCTAGACAGGTAGTCCGTAATCAGGACAAAGAGGGAGAGGGATAGGGGGTCACCCTGCCGAAGGCCACTGGTGGAAGGGAAGAAGTCAGTGGGGCTACCGTTAACTAGAACCGAGAACGTGCAGTGCTCCACGCACGCCTCCACAAAACTAATCCAACGCTCAGGGAATCCCATCCGAAACAGAACCTCCTTGAGAAACGACCACTCGACCCTATCATATGCCTTAGCCATATCTAGCTTCAGCACAAGGTTCGGGGCTCGTAACCGGTTCGCATGAGAGATGTCATGAATCATCTCCTGAGCTAAAAGGATGTTATCACTGATGACTCGATCCTTAATGAAACCCTCTGGTTCGGAGAGATGAGGGAAGGGAGAAGTGGGGCTAGGCGACCGTTAAGAATTTTGGAGATGATCTTGTTGGTCACATTACAAAGGCTAATAGGTCTATAGTAGGACCAGGAGCTCGGGTCAGGTCTCTTAGGAATCAAAACAACAGAGGTCGCTGTGAAAGACTCCGGCATCTGGTGACCCGAGAAGAAATCCACCATAGCTTCCTCAACGTCAGTCTCAACAATCTCCCAGCAGGCCTGAAAGAAGAGAAACGAATAGCCATCTGGACCAGAAACACTGTTGGGGTCAATCCCAAAAACGGCCTCCCTGATCTCCTCCTTACTTGGGAGGTCGCATAGGTTAACAAGGTCGACCGTCTGCGGGATGGTGGGGAAAAAGAAAGCGTTGGGGGGAGTAAACAAGTCGCCATCTGAGGTGAAGAGGGACTGGAAGTGTGTCACAGCCGACTCCCGAATCTGGGACTCCTGAGTCAAGGAAGACCCGTTATCCTCGATATAATGGATGTACGACTTAACCCGCTTCTGCCTCACAAACCCCTGAAAGTACTTGGTATTACGTTCCCCCTCAGCAACCCAGCGAACAACGGCCTTCTGCTTCCAGAAATCCTCCTCCATAAGGAGACGGAGCTGGTACTCAGCGTGGCAGCGACGCATCGCGGACCTATTCTTCGGAGACGAGTCCAGATCATATGCTCGCTCAGCCTCCGCATACACACTCTGAGCTGCAGCAAGACGCTGAGAGATGTCACTAAAAGTAGTCCAATTCCACTGCTTCAAAACGCGCCTAAGTCTAACTAGCTTCGCCTCCAGGTTTCGCATGCTGAAAAGTCCCGTCGGGTGGTGCCAAGAAGTCCTAACCATGTCATGGAACGTGTGGTGGCGGATCCACATGTTTTGAAACCGGAAGGAGGAGCGGCGGGGGGTGCTCGAAAAACGACACCGGATAAGAAGGGGAGCGTGGTCAAATTTAATTCGAGGGAGGTGTTTGACGGTCGTGACCGCAAACACCCGTCCATGCCTCAGAGATTAAGGCACGGTCGAGCTCTACTTAACTCCGACCCTCTCCCACGTGAATGATGAACCTTCGTATCCAGCATCGATTAGCTCACAATCCGCTACAGCCTGAGAGAAATCTAACATCTCAGCAGAGCGGTCCGACTGGCCACCAATGCGCTCATCGGGGTGGAGAAAGATGTTGAAATCACCGCTAATCATCCACGGTGATCCCTCCATGCTCTCAGCAATCTCACGCATGGTGTCCCACAGATCATAGCGACCAACCCTCGAACAACTGGCATAGACCAGGGTGTAGAAGATCGGTTCCGGGAGATGGGCGGCAGAGAGCTCAACTTGCAAGACCTGATCCATGTCACGGATGATCCGACAGGTGAAGTCTTGCGAATGAAAGAACCAGATCTTGTTAGATATGTTTCCGACGCCGGAGTGGAAACCAAGGTGCCATGAGTATGAGTCAAAAGAGGGGTTATGAGTCATGGGCTCTAGAAAAGCAGCAAAGTCTATACTATGGTCACCAACTAGGGAACGAACGTGAGCAAGAGTGGCCCTATTAGCCAGGCCACGGGAATTCCAGGTTAGGGATGTGACTGACATATCAAATGTCAGAGGTGCCACCTAACTGGGTCTGCCCGTGGCTAGGCTGAGTCTGTCTATCTGAGAGGGGTAAGTCTTGGTTGACCGAGCGCCGCGTGGACCTAGATCTGGTCTGAGGACGGTGGTGGGCAGGACTCGCAGAAAGAATATCCTCCAGAGATCTGGTCTGAGGATGGTCTGGGCTCTCCGAATGGGATCCTCCTGGGAAGGCAACTGGGGTCCTCCCGGACGCGCAACGATTAGGACCCGTCATGGGTGGGTGAATGTCCCGACTTCTCGGGAGGGGGGAGAAGGTCGACAGGCAGGGCCGAGAGAGCCCCGACTGTGGGCAGGGATGTGGCACTAATTGTGAGTACAACCAAGTGCTCACTCGCGGGAGAAGGGGAGGGGGAAGTCTCAGATCCAACTAAGGGCTGAGGGTCAGGGTCCTCCATAGAGATAAAGGGGTCACTAGGCTCCGCAATGGCATGGGAGCTAGTGGCGAGGGGAGTGGCTAGAGAGGTATGTGCTAAGGGTACAGACGGTCCTGTCTCATCGTCCAGGAGGTCATCATCATCAAGGAGAGAGCGGAGAAAATCTCCTAGGGGCTGGAGGTGGAAGCAGGCTCATCCTCTGTCTCTGAAGCGAGGACAGAGAAGAAGGAGTGAACGGCCACGGGGGCCGTCTGGAGGGACTGACGAGGGAATAACCCCGTAGCTCTGGACTTTGGCATGTCCAATGTAACTCCCTTTGGTCGGTTAGGCTGGGAAACCTTTCCTACCTGGTAGGGAATCTCAATAACAGTCTTACTCTTGTCCTTCTGTCCCTTCGGGGACTCAGACGCTCGGGCAGAGGCCTTACCCTTCCCCTTTGAGTCCCTCGGAACAGCTGAGGGGCCCGATCTCACACGGCGACGAGGAGGAAGTGATGGTCGGGGCTTGTTGCCCCTAGTGTAGCAATCAGTCTCTGCGTGACCCACATGGTCACAAAGGATACAATAAAGAGGAACTCTCTCATAGACCACCTTTTGAGTGGTGATCTTTCCTCCAGTGATGAGCTCACCACGCAGATCTATCTCTACGCACACCCGAGCAACAGAGAACTTCGACCTATTGGCTGTTGCGTCATCAACATCAATCGGATTGCTAATACAGCTGACAATCGAGATGAGGGCAGTGGGGTAAAAAAGTATGAATGGGGAGGCCTGGAAGACAACACCAGACTGGTACAATAGGAGACTCAGTGGAAGGGGAGAAGTCAGGGGTGTACTTGAACACCCGAGCAGAGCACCCACAGACGTTCACATTCGTCTTAATCCAAGTTGTGTTGTAATCATCTCTCAAGTCAAAAAACACTAAATAGTGGTTATATTTTAAATACTTAGGAGTAAACCTACCCTTATAACCCAGTTTTCCTAGTCCAGCAGATAAGTCTCGGAGGAAGGGGACAGAAAAGGAAAACTTAAAAATAAGGGCATTCGCAAACGGCTCGACTAAAGAAGAAATATCATGCTCAGGAAAACTACAAAGTAAACCGACCCTCCTCGGAGCGCGTGATAGTCCCCCTTTACTTGTTCCGAAAGGCCTGAAGCGGTAGTCTTTTTGTCCCCGACTTGTCGGAGGGATTGCCGAAGATCGCATCACGGAAAGATCGGGGTCCGGAGGAGGGCACAGCTGGGTTGGCGGAGGCTGCAACCGAGGTAGCCCCGGGGGCTGAGAGCCGGAAGGGGCCCGTCCGTGGCTGACTTGGCAGACTAGTATGAACGGAAGCCATAGACGTCAGAAGAGTAGTCGTCAAGGGCCCGGTGGCCGGTAGGGTGCTCGGTGTGGTGCCCGTCGGGGACTGAACAGCTCTCATGATTCCGGGGAGTGGGTTAGAGCTTCCGGCTGTCTGTGGAATGGTGGCCGTCGGAAAAATGGGCATGGGGCCAAGAATTCCGGTCGCGGAGAGGTCGCCGGAGGGATACCGAGGTCCGTTGCCGGCGCCGTCCCCGGCGATGGGGCCGCCGGTCGCCGGCAATATTGCTGCACCGGCCGTCGGCGGCTGAAGACCGACAGGAGTGAAGAGGGTCACAGGTGCTGTTGTCAGTCTGGTTATTTGGGCTGAATTAGAGGAAGTTGGGGAGTTGGTTTGGGAGTAGGATTTGGAAGAAGGCCAAATTATTTTTCTGTTAAGTGAGGGAGTAGACTTGGGCCTGGGGAGTGGCCCAAATGTATTTTTGTTAAATGGGCTGTCCAGGAGAGGATGAGCCACGTCATTTTTGAGCTGAGGGGTAGGGTATGCGCCGTCTGAGGAGGTTTGAGGATTTTGGTTGGCCATCAGGACATGGACCAATCTTACCGGCGGCAGTGTTGCCGGATTAGTCGGAGGCGCCGGAAGAGTTCCTTCACCGGCGACGGGGACAGAGGTTGAAGACGGGGCAAGGATCTTGGGTGAGTTTCCGGATTGTCGGAAGGATGACGACAGGTTCCTGTCGGCGGCGGCGGAACCGGCGACGGCATTCATCACTGTGAGGTCGGAGGCTGGGATTTCTCCTTCTTCCGTAAGTGAGCTTTTATCTATCAAAAAATTACTCAAGGCTTTTTTGACGTCTGGTTGAGCTAAAAATCGATTAATTCCGGCAGGGAAAGGCTGGCCATGGCCGGTGGAGATGCTGCCGACAAAGTTGGTGAGGTGGTAGTCGGGGGAGACATGGAGGTCGAGATTGAGAAAGGGGAAAGGGGGGAAAAGACGGCCTGGAGGCCGGGGCGAGCCGCCGGCGCCGGCAGCCGACGAGGATGGCTAGGTGAAAGTGGTGGCCGGAGAAGAAATAGGGTGAAGAGAGGTGGGTTTGTTGAATTTGAATTTTAGAGAGAGAAGCAGTTTAGAGAGAGGAGAGAGCATCGATTAACAGGATACGCACACAAACTCTAACATGGTTACTCGACATAGTATACAAATGTAGAAAAGCTCCAACAGAGAAGATACAAGCAATAGAAAAAAAATAAAATAAAAAAAATAACGCTATACAAATGTAGAAAAGCTACAACAGAGAAGATACAAGCAGTAGAAAAAAAAAATAAAAAAATAACGCAGCACAGAAATACTAAGCTGCTTGAATGGAGAGGGTGCATAAAGCTCTATCCACAACATAGAATCTAACAAAATAGTACTTGCACGGAAAAGATGTGTCACCATGCTGAACATGAACAATTGCCGAGGAATTTTGCACCGCATTAGGAAAATTGATCCCTCGTTGCTATACAGGTTGCCATGGTGGACGAGAGGAAGCTTGGTCACGTCAGATCCGGAAAACGACAAAGGCCGAACACGGTGATGTAGCTGACGCACCGTGGGTTATTCCGGCAGAATATCGTGAAATTCTCCAAAATAATTTCTGCCCAACTCTTTCCACTTAAGCACATGTATGATGAACATATAAAAATTCAACACTCTTCCTCACTAAAAAATCAGATTTGCTTCACTGGGATTGTTTTTGTTGTGTACTTGATCAAATAGCCTACTATTCCTCTCAGATTAATTTGCTATGCAAGTTTATGACTTGGACTATTTTTTGGTAAAAATCATGACAGAATGTGAAACTCATTAGTTGCAAATGATTGATCACATATCAATTGAAAACGTTAAAAACCCATTTGTATATTTTAATTGTCCAAAATTGATTTTCAGAACCAGGCAAAAAAAAAAAAAAAAATATGTCATTTGTCAATCTATTTATATTTGTGCAGCATTTTTGTTCTTTTTGTTGAACTGTATATACTATTTTGCAGCCTAATATGACATCAGACAAAAAGCTTAAATATAAGAGGGATGTATAGTAAATAGAAAAGTGTTGTCTGACCTCTCCATTTTAACTCAACCCATATTAACCCATCACACTGACTATGAGTCTGTTAGAAACATTCTAACATCTCCATTTCAATCTAAGGCGAATTATCCCGTCTTGCTTTCGTTTTCGCAAGTTCCCCGGTTTTGTCCACTGCATGAGCTGCCATTGTTGCCCGTCGAGAGTTTCTACAAACACTTGCTCCAAATCGTGCCTCCAAAAGTAGGGCTCCGTCCTGACTTTCTTGTCTGCAAGCAAGATGTTTAACTGAAACGCCGAGAGCCTGTATTTTCCGGCCGACTTGTCCACGAACCAACAACCACATACGTGACTCGGTCGACAAACACGGAACAAGCCATTCGTAAACCCCATATACCAAGACGCTGTGCGCCATTTACAAGAATCAAAATTCAAGTCCCTCACAGCCACAGGCGGCTCGTCACTGACAACAGCACTACATGGCACATTCTGAGGGCCGCCATTCATCTGCAGAATCACAGAAATTTGAGACCCACTTAGTGCCTTGAGCATTCGTCTCAGCTTAAGGAACCACACATTGACGTCGAAATCGGGATCTTCCTCACACAAATGGAATATTACATTTGAATCCCACTCCTTGGAAGTAGTGGTCGTGAAAGAGAATGTGTCCGGCACCTGGGGAATACGGGCAGTGAATTCAAAATGGACAATGTTGGGGGCACAAATGGTAACTCCTTTAAGGGGTATTATTCTTGTCGAGATGGTCAACCACTTGATCGTATCACTTGCAAGATGGAATTCCTTGAAACCGGAGCAATTATTTAGGGTCAAGCTCTCAAGAGTCGGGCAGCCGAACGATAACAAGTCAAACGACTCGCTCGACAGGATCACCTCATTGAGATCCAAACTCGTGAGACGAGAGAACAATAATGCGCTTTGGCGGTTAGACCAAATCCATGGGCCCTTGATGCGGACCGTCTCGAGATTTGGGACATCGATTTCGATGCTACCCCCTTCGAAATAATCCAATTCAAAGTGCTTGAGCCCACGGGATGCTACCTCGCTCACCAGTCTAACGTTTCTTAACCCCAGACAACTAAAAAGGGCCATCCGCTCGAGCATAGGGCAGCCCAACATTATGCTCTCAAAAGTACCGACATTAATGAGGACCCATTCGAGGGTGAGCGTGCGCAAACGTTTAAACCGCACGCTCTCGACTGGGCTCACCCTGCACATGAACAGGTGTAGTTCTTCCAGGGACTCGGCTACGAAGACTGCCGAGGGCAGGATGTCATAGAAAGGAAACTTGAGTTTGAGGGCAGGTATCGTCGGGATCCATTTGTCGAGAAGGGAGACGGCTAGTTGGGGCCTCGATATCTCGAGATCGAGTTTGAGTATAGAGAGGTTTTGATCACAGTATCCTTGTAGGGTTCGGTCGACGACCGAGACAAACTTTTCTTGTGTGTCGAACCATAATTCGGAGAAGTCGAGGTTGGGGCGGGTTGTTCCGATGTGGCGCCATTGTTTGGAGAGGAGACATGTTCTTACCGCTTCTTTCTGGGAGAGGAAACAGAGAATGTGGTGAAGTATAGGTATTGGCACTTGGGATATTCTATCCTCCATGGCTGTGTACAGAGTCTCCCCTGTTTCTGCCGCCTGCTTTTGCTTTTCCATAGGAGATATTGTGATGTGAGAACGATTTTCTGCGTCTGCTGAATGAATCAACCCTAAAATGCTGGTTATTGTTAATAATAATAATCATAATAATAATAATAATAATAATAATAATAATAATCGTAATAATGATAATAAAAACTAGCGTCTTTCATTAATAAAAGGTTTGATTATATTTAAAAAAACTATCACAATTTGTAATATTTACTAGTACTTTAAATACGGCACAAGTAATCATATCGGACGAGCCACCAGTACGCGATTTAACCAGTTTTACTGTCTATTTTATCAATTTAAAATAGACAGTAACCGGATAATCCATGACGTATTTTAAATACATAGGCATAAAACAAACAAACAACACTACATACAAGAATCACCACTGATATAATACCCATATTAGCTCGATGAACCGATTTGAGTAGGGCTGGTAATTTTGTACCGAAAACTGAACCGAACCGAACCGACAAGAAAAAAGACCGAACCGAATCAAACCGCTTGTAACGGTAACCGAAATCGGTTACCGAAATGTTACCGGTTCGGTATCGGTAAAATCGAACCGAACCGATAAGAATAACAAAAAATAAAAAAATAAAAAACTTAGTAGACTTATAGATATAGTTACAGATTACTTGTTTAGACATTAGTACTTTAATCTAGTATTTAATATCTTATTAGAGTATTAGTTAATAGTGATTACATTAGGCTCAATTTTTTTTTTTTAATTTAACTCAATTNACTTGGAGCCTTGGAAATGAGAATCATTTTGTTGGGTTTTTTTTTTTCGGTTTTTTCGGATCAAAGTCGAAACCGAACCGAGTTTTCAATAACCGAAAATTCATCATGAATGTTGAAACTTAATGAAGTTGCATTATTATTGGTAAATTTCAGTTTTTTCGGTAAAAAACCGTTACCGAAGCAAGTTTTCGGTACCCGAATATTCGGTTACCGATAACTATCGGTACGGTAACAATTTCATATTTTGTTGCTACCTAATTAATCGGTACGGTATCGGTTTGCTCTTATCGATTCGGTAACCGAACCGATACCAACCCTAGATTTGAGTGGCTAGCTCTGCTACGGCTGGTTCAAGGGAGCTTCAGCTCAGTATCAGCGTCTGACCTCGTAAAAAAGCTCACTTAGACATCTCGGGGTTCCGGAACTGTGGTGGCGGTGGCGGCGACCGGGCATGATGGCGACGACCGACTGTGCCAGCGGCTGAGTGGGTGACCGTTGGTGGTTCTGCCTGTAACTGTGTGTAGTGTTTGTTTTATGGGTACTCTGTGTGTGTGTGAGAGAGAGAGATAGAGAGAGAGGGGTGTTAATGAGATGGGTGGTGGGGCCCATTGGTGAATGTGTAATGTCTGTTTTACCCTCAGTGAGTTATCAAATATGTATATTTGACCACTAAATGTACACTTATTTGGGAAAGTGCCATCACATGTTTGACTTTCATATTTAACTTTGATTTGATCATGACCAATAATATATTAGATCCAATGGTCGAGATTCATTCTTATTTCTTTCACTATCTGTTATTCTCATA
>BKCP01008404.1:1491318-1532593 GCA_008636005.1 Striga asiatica
ACCTTAGGTGACTTAACATTGAGCTATTATTCGAATCAAATTATTCACGAACACAATTCATTTTGGCTCGTGAAAGCTCGAACTCAACTATTTCATACATTTCAAAATGCTAAGCTCGAAAACCTAATCAAGTTATTTGTTTATTAAATAATCACAAGTTCGAACATGAGATATCTGATTTGGCTCGACTCGAATAACATCTTTAGCTATATGCCAAGCATAAAGAAGTCAATGTGTGAAAATAATTCTTTTTAATATTCAATACACTAGGAAAGTACGCTTTAAGGCTGCTCTCTACGGACTGCAAACAACTTACTTGAATTACAAAGTTAAATGAATGAAAGTATATTTTTAAAATCTAATGAGTGTCAAAACTAAATTATTAAAATCCATAAGGTCAATCACAAAATAAATATTCTATTTGAATTCTAGAAGAAACAAAATATATACATTTAATTAAAATATAAAGTAATTGATATATTCCACATGTAATGTAATCTATTAATATATAAAGAGGGAATGATAGTTGTTTGAAAAAATCAACTAAAAAATCAGCAAAAAAAAAGATTTCAATTCCCGCCTAAAGTTTACAGCAAGATTTTTGGCAGAAAATTGAACAAGCCCGCCACTATGCATTTCGAATTTTTTTGAAGATTATTTTCATTGATTTTAGCAAGATATGGTGAGATTTTTTTGCCAAATATTTGTAGTTATCTTAATAAAACAATTGACCCAAAAATTAATAGAATCCTATCTATATAAATGCAACAACAAAAATTACATAGAAAAAATCCTATCTATATACATATCATCTTCTCCTCCGCCGAGATCGCCGCCGGCGATTGCCACGAGCTCTCGGTCCGGCGAAGCCACCATCTCCGGCTATGTACATCAGGGACATGTCAAATGGGGACCGAACGTGCTGGACATGGCCATGTCGATCCGGGTGATGGCCATGTTGAACGTGCTGCACACACAGGCTGAAGAATTTCATTAGTGATGGCCATGTTAGGGACGGCTGGAGAAGGAGGTGCAATGCTCGACTGAGCCCGGCCAAGTTTCGGCTAGAAAGCTGTGCACGTTTGTTCGTGGCTGAGCTCCCAAGTGCCGGATGGACATGGGTGTTCTGAGGGTAGGTGTTGTTGCTGCTGACCGGAAGAGACGAAGAAGATGACGTGCTGGCCGTAGAAGACGATCGGAAGTTGCAGGAAGGCCGGAGAAGATGACCGACGCAAAATTTTTGGGCAGAACAATTGGGCGAGATTTTTCGTGTGACGCGACCAAGTTGAAGTGGACTCCCGACGTTGATTGTGCGTGAATATTACACCGGACTGAGCGGGCTGGAACGAACATGCTGGCCAAGACGGCTTGAACGGATAGACGCCGGAGGCGAGTTGCTGGCCGGAATTCTGTGCGGGCTGCTGGAGATGGATGAACTCACCATGACTGGTTGCCTCTTGCGCAAAGGGCTGAGTGAGAGTGGCGCCGGACATAAATGATTCACGCCGTTGACGGATTTTGGTCGGGCATGGTTGAAGGAGGCTTGCGGGAGGGTGCCAGGTCAGAGGCGCGGCTGTTGCTGCACGGAGAAGATGACTCTTGCTGGAGAAAAAAGCGTGACTCTGGTCCGGGAAAGGAGACGTGCGTGTTTCTGCCCAGAAACTTTTCCGACCGCGAAAGTCGGCAAATTTGTTGCAGACTGAGCGATTCTTTGGCAGAGACGTGCGTGAACGGTTTTTCTGTTTGAGCGATAAGAATTTGTGTACGCGTGGGAGTTCTGGATAATAGGAAAGATATCTCCAACTTCTAATATTTTGTTTCCTTATTTATTTATTTATTTATTTTTATTTTTATTGTCATTATTCATTTAATATGACTAATATTTGTTTATGCGATTTACATACTAATTGTTTACTGTATATGATAATTAATTATTGTTATTGATAGCATAGATTATTATTTACGATAAATATATAATATGAATAATATTTATTTATGAGATGTGCATATTAATTATTTAATGTGTTTAGTAACTAATTTATTGCTATTGATAGCATAGATAATTAATTATGGTAATTATTCAAAATATTAAGATTTTTTTTTTCATTATTTTTTGTACATGAACAACATTATTTTTGGAAAATCTCCACCACGCAACAATTAGTTGTAGGAATTTATCAAACTACAACACCTTTTTATACAATCGAAGAAACATTTCAATTTTTTGTTTAAAATATCACACCATCAATTGGGTGTCTATATTTATATAATTACAACACATTCTTACGAATTTGGAAAGAATACAAATCTACATGGACGGTTTAATACAAATCTACATGGACGGTTTAAATTACCTTCTTCGAGTTTAAAAAATATCCAAATTTATATGGATGGTTTAAATTATTTTTGTCAGATAAAATTGTCATAAATCATATATATATGATTTTTTTTATGAGATAGGATAAATTCTAGATGACCTATTTGAATTTTTAGAAAATTTAAAACAAAATCACACAATTCATTGTGCACATCGGATAGCAATTGTATAGATTTGGTCAAGATTTTGTTTCACTAATATGTAGAACATATTAATGGCATTTTAACATTTATCCACAAATTCGAAAACCATTTATTAGAATTTTCAAAGTACACGATTCTTAATGGCATTTGAATATTTATCCAGATATTCGAAAATCATTTATTAGAATTTTCAAAGTACACGATTCTTAATGGCATTTGAACATTTATCCACATAAATATTTTTGCAACCTTTAATTAGATTACAAATATTTTTAAAGTAAAATTTCATAACATTTATAAAAATAAATCACATCAAATATTTGTTTTGACATTATCACCTAACGTATTATCACAACTATTGTTTAATATATCTCAAAAATAAAAATATCTATATATCTATATATATATATATATATATATAGTTATAAATATTTTTATTTACTTGAAATATAGGCTAAAATCCCGCCTAAATTTTTTAAAATTATTAAACTTGGCAATTTCTTTTGACAAAATTCGAAAATTCCCGGCCAATAGAGCTTTAATTTCGAATTTTAAAAATATTTTGATTTTATTTTAGGGTAATTTTAATTTATTAGGGAAACATATTTACCTATTAATTTCAATATAAATAAAGATCATCCGTTAATAAATATCACAACCACAACATTCAATATCCATTCCAATTAATATCACTTAGCCGCAACATCCATATATAAAATTGAAAACAGATATTCTCATTAATTTTGATCCCAAATTTCTATCCCCAAGATTTTTATTTTTCATTTTCAAAATTGTTATATTAAAAAAGTCAAAGTGATAATTAATAATGACGCTGAAATAAAAATATACAATTTATGCTAGAGGCTTATACATTGGTGCAATGTAAATTTTATGCCTAACAAACCGATTTGATTCAACCAAAATTGTTATTGTGTTAAAAAAAAACAATGTTCATAAGTTCATTGCTACAAAAACTTGAAAATTTCGAGTTAGATTGATTTAGCTGGTATGACTATGACTATATTTTAAAGCTTGATATTTTTTTTTTGGTTGTATTAATTCTTTTATATATGATATAATATTGATTTAACATTCACACTTCACATATATATAAATTACTGATTTACTATATTATTTAAATATGTTTATAAATCAAGCCAATCTATCTATCTATCTATCTATCTATAGATATAAAAGTTTGTATTTACTTAAAATATAAGATAACATCCCGCCTAAAAATTTTAACATTACTAAATTTGGTATAAGTGTATTTAGAAATTTTAAAAAATAAAAAAAGGTGGTATGAACTTTATTTGTTATGGGTATGAAAATCAAAGTTTATCATAATCTCATAATAACTTGACATAAGATATTTGTGATAATTCGACAAATTGGTATGTATTCCTCCTGAAAATCAGAAAGATCTTCGAATAAATATTGATTCATGAAATTTAAAATTTATAATTTAATTATAGAAAATTAGTTGATAAATTTGAAAGATAAGATAACAGACAACAATTCTAGAAACTTGTGAGATAATATGTATATGTGTGTATGAAAGGTATAAAGGAATTTATTGTGTAGTCCAAATTTGGGTCCAAATTCAAAAGTCAAATAACTAATTATTTATAACTTACGGGTCAATATTAACTTGGACGTAAATGGAATAGTCAATTATTTAAGTTTAATAAATTACTCAACTACTTAATTTTCTTATGTGGATAGTTTATACAAAAATAAACTTATTGTAAATAATAAAACAATATAAGTTTTATAATTATACTTAATATATATGTACATAGATTTTTAAATATATGATAAATTTTTACCAAAATATTTATTTTATAGAATTACATTGTAGCAAATCAAATTTCTGAATAAAAGTTTTAAAATGACAGTTATTTTGAAATGAATATAATATAATTTATTATCAGTTACGTGCACCGTACGGTTGTGTGTTAATTTTAAATAGACATTTTTTATGTATTTTTTCACAATTTACATTTCATATAACATTTTCAATAAATTAATATATGTAAATTATATTACATATTGATTCCATATTTTTAATTTATAAATATTATTTAATAAATATTTTTAATTTATGAATATCAATACATATATCTATTGGAAAATGTAAAATGGGCATCACAATTTTCGAATTACCCTAAAATAAAATCAAAATATTCTTGAATACTATCAAGTGTTCTGGAACACCGAATCATGAGTTGAATTTAAAGGTCGGAACTCCAGTTATGTTGTTGCGGAACATGGATCACTCAATGGGACTCTGCAATGGTACACGATTAGTTGTGACTAAACTCTCCAATCATGTTCTCGAGTGTAAAATTCTTACTGGCGATCATGCAGGTGATAAAGTTTTGATTCCTCGAATGACCATAACTCATTCGGATGTTAGAGTACCATTCAAATTCCAAAGAAGGTAGTTCCCCATTATGATTTCGTATGCAATGACTATAAACAAGAGTCAAGGTCAATCCTTATCTCATGTTGGCTTATTCTTAAAGAAACCAATTTTTAGTCATGGCCAGTTATATATCGCTGCCTCCCGTGTTACTAATAGAAATGATCTTAAAATTTTAATTTTTGGAGAAGAAGGTTTGAAAACAAATCAAACCGGTAATGTTGTGTATAGAGAAGTATTTAATAATATATGTTTTTTTTTTTGTGTACTTTGTATTTTTCTCTCTTTTTTTTTTCTATTACAATCAAATTATTAATTTATAAACAAAAATATTAAATAAAGTTTAGACAAAAAGATTTGAGGAAAAAACCCCACTGTACTGCGCACCGGTACTACACTATATTTCCCAAAATGAATATAGTTCGTGCATCGCACGGGTTACGTACTAGTATAAATTACATGAATAACCAGTATTATTTCAAATGAAATGATTCAATATGATTTAGTCAAAATAAAAAAAGAAACAAAGAATAACAACATGTTAAACTATAAAGAAAAGTATATAGAGACTTACAACATGTTTAAATTATATTATCTCAAATGTTTAGTTATGCGATCATCAAACAAGTTGTGTGCATAAATTCAAACCAAGTATATTTATAAAATTTTCATCACAAATCAATTCTTATTAACTCTTGATCATTACATAACATAAGAAATATCTTCACAGCATCATTAAAATAAACCTTAATACAATCTTCTTAAAAATTTGTAAAATAAATTAGAATAAGCAATAATTTGTGTCTTTATTTTTTAATAAAAAAAAGTTCCAACATCTTCTATTTTTGAAAATGAAAAAGTAATAAATTATTGAGTTTCTTCTTAAAAACATATGAGCTAAATTGGGCTAAACTAATATTTACATTGGGCTACAAANAGCCTACCCTAGCCCAAGGTAGCTCCGCATGTATAAAAAAGTTTGTATTTACTTAAAATAGTAATTAAATTCCTGCCTAAAAGTTTCATTTTTACTTTATCAGTAATTTTTTAATTTTTTTTTTAAAGTGACAGTCAATCATTTGAAATTCTAATTAAAAAATCAATGTAATTAATTTACAGAATTATCCTGGTCAAATATGGCGACTGTTATCATTCAAATTTTAAGTAAGTATTATTATATTTAACTTTAGTTGATGAATTTATTTTTCACGTTTATTTTTTGAATTCTGCCCGAAAATAAAATAAAAATTTTATCCCCAAATTTCGGCAATTAATAGTTTGTTAATGAATTCCCCATTTATTTGTGTCATACCTTCAATATTATTTGATTCTCTTTAGATAATTGATTTTTACCATGTACTGCCTTTTGGTTACAAATTCAACAATGTACGAATTATAGGATTTATTTGGATGGAGATATTCCATAGTATACCCAATTCATAAATATGTACAAAATTTGAATGGATATATATATAGAGAAAGAGATAGAGAGAGAGAATGGATCATATGAGAATAAATTTGGATCATGAGATCAATCATATTAATGGTTATGATGAAGTCAAACTATGGTCAATCATTAATGACAATCTGGTAATTTTGAACATATTGTGGTCAAATATGCGGATTTGACCAATAATTAAGGGTAGTTTGGACATTTAATCCAAAACGAACACTCCAATGGGACCCACCACTACACACATTAATATTAACATAAATAATCATTAAATTCGAACCACCCCACGTCCCCACCTACCCCCTACCCTCATCTTGTTTCTCACACACACACAATACACACATACAAACACAAAACTTCACGCGACACACAGACGCAAACTCGACGGAGCAGCCCCCGGATGTCAACTGAGCAGCCGCCGCAAGCATCGCCATTCACGTCACAGCTACCACCAACCTGCTGCCGTCGACGTGGAGACCTCTCGGATTTCGGTACTATAGATGGTCCTCGGCGCTCGACGGTAATCCGTAAGACTCGACGGGCCGCGACAGCAGCTGAAGTGGCAGATCTCGTCAATGTGCTCGTGGCTGCCTAGATGGTGGCGTTGGGCGAAGAGACATTAGAGAACAGTGGTGCTTGATGGAGGGCACGGTCGCCAGAGAACGGCAGAAGAACGGGGATTGCATATATGTTCTGCTATGTGTGCCAATGTCTGTGATGGCGGTGGAGCAGGAGGCTCCGGCAGCGATCGTGGTGCGGGGATGCTTCAGTGGCGACGGCAGTCCCTGTGCGGAGGAGATGGTGGCAGGAACCGGCCGCCGGAGGTGACTGTGTGTTTCAAGGCTCAAGGACTTCTTTTTCAAACTTTGATAATGCATGAGGACTTATATGCAAAATAAAAAAGTTAACTATTTTTCAATTGAGTACATGTGTTTAATTTGTAATTTATTAAATTTTAATAAATGCATCATAAATTGCACATTATGAGGTGTGCATATGAACTCTTAGATACTATTACTGTCTTACATGAAACTAATAATAATAATAATATTAATAATCGAAGAAAATATAAAATATTGTACTGAGTTTATGTTCGTTGGATATCGTTCGATTTTGGTGCAATCTGTCGACATTTATGTGCAATCGGTATAACCCTAATGTGCACTCGCAATACATAGAAATATAGATAGAAAAGTATTGTTATTTTTTCATTAAAAAAAAATATAAATAAAAAAATCGATAATATTTTTTCATATAGTTCAGCATGTTTAGTTATTTTGTTTATATAAAAAAACTAAATCCGACCTTTAATCAATTAACATTATTCGATCAATTAGCATAATTACTGTAATTTTGGTAGTTGTAGCGCGTTGTTTTATAAGGTGCAACATGTTGTATTATAAGCTGCAATATATTGATGAATAAAGTGCAATGTATTGATATATAAAGTGCAATACTAAAATTTTGGCACGTTTATCATGTTTTTTATTTTTTTTGGATAGACAATGTGATGGGTATCAAAATATTATGTTGATCCGTTTTTTATATTTATATTGCGTAATATTTTAGTAGGAGTCGATTGTATTAATTGTGGACTGTTGTGATAAAGTGCGACGTGTTGTCTTATAAAGTGCAACATTCCGCTATATAAAGTGCACTAATTTATACGTTTTCAGATAAATTGTGTTTATTCAAAAACTAGATTTAATGATATAAATGTACATCACATTACCCTAAATATTTTAAATATATTTTTTATTTATTATTGTATTTTATAATTCATTATTATATTATTTTAATATTTTATATTAATTTTTTAATCATTTATTTGTTATTTAATATTTTATGCATAATAAAATATATAAAAAATAATTTTTTATTAACTTTCAATAATTACAAATTTGACCCATGAATTAAATTGAACTATAATCTAATTCCCAAAAAGAGGCCCAATTTTCACAGCTCATTTCCAGATTTTCAAACTGCCGTATGAGTTCACAGCTCACATCGACGAGGGCATGGTCGAGCTGCCGGAGGCTGCGGATATCGAGACGACAGCGGCAGAGGTCGAAGAAGCAAGGTTGTGGCGGATGGGGGATGCCGGAATGAGTTCTTGAGGACTGGACGACGATGATGGCGTAGCGACGAAGCCTCGACCGTCGCGATGGAGACGCGACGAAGCTTCGACTTTCGTAGTTGGATCTTCTTTTGCTTCCCAATTGCTTCTCTTGTATTTTCTAGGGATCCTTTATTGTGTATCCACGTTCTCCACCTCCAAATAGGTTAAATATATCTTTTTTTTTTGTCCAAAACCCTTCCCTTTCTCAAAATAGGCAAGAAATAAAAAACAGTTTACGCACGCGACACGGCCAGTCTGCCCGTGTCGCAGCCCGTGTCAGGTATAAAGCCACAAAATCACTCTGTTGAGGTGACACGGCCTCTGACACGGGCATGGTGCCCGTGTCACAAATCTGCTTGTTTGTTTTCGTCCGTTTCACTCGTTTCTTCCATTTTTCTTATCTGTCCCGGGGGTCCTAGGTACTCATCATGCGCCTCCAATAGCCAAAAGCTCTAGAAATATGTGGAAGTATATAAAAAACAAGCACGTGTAAAATATAGAATTAAAACACAATAATGTAATTTAAACACCAATAATGCAATGAATAAGCTCTAGATACTACATAAATATGGTGTAAAATCACACGTGAACATAGATTTATACAAATAACACATAAGTACGCAAAATTCGATGGATCAGAGTAGGTTACCCGACTTCGAGAATCTACAAGAAATAAGATGACTGGTTCGGCTTGCACGGGCCTCGGATGACGTTGCTCGGCCTCGGCGAGGGCTTGCGATCGTGCGTGGCTTTCTCGTGGACTGAGGCAAGGGTGGTCGAACCTGCTCGTGCGGGGAGGCAATCGGACGCAGCGCTAGGGCAGTGCGTGCTCGCGGTATGGGCTGGGCGCCGGTTGTAGAGGGCGCTGCCGAGCTGGGGGCCGAGATAACAAATTTGTGGGGCGATTTTTTTCAGTTTATTCGAGGGAGAAGAGAGTTCTGTGAGGGATATATTTTTCCAGAATTTGCAGTGAGGATGATGGGGAAAAGTGGTGTGACGTGAGGGAAATTAAAGGGAAAGATTCCCTTAAGTAAGGACAAGGAAAATCAAAGGGATACTACATGCCACATTTAGACCCTCATCAAGGCACATTAAAGGGGTGATTGGCCGAGGAATGGAGGGTGAGGGATCTTGTCAATATTTCCAAAATTATGTCTTCCACAAATTTGAATTTTAAACCAAGTACAAGTCCTCCACAAGACTAGAGGAAGGCCGAATTGGGCTAAGGCAAGGAGGGCCGTGGCTTAAGGGTGGTTTTGGGCTGGTAACATAACTACTCGAGGGCCAAAAATATTATAAAAAATTGGGCCGAGTCCGAGGTCCGCCAGATAATGAAAATGACTCGATAATTGGAGTATTGGACTACGCGATTGAACGAAAATCTCTGAACAATTCGACCTACGATAATAAAATCAAGCTAGCACAATAAAATAAAATAAAGTGCAAGCCAAAAATTAAAATAAAAAGGGAAATAAAAAATAATATAAAAAAAGAGAAATAATATAAACCGAAAGAGACACTGCACAAAGTATCAATTCTATAAAAGAAAGGACTATTTTCTACATTTAACATTTCGCGAACGACCGAAATCATGATCAAAACACCAATCTCAGAAGAGCAAGTAACATTAAGATATATATTTGATTTATAAGAAAGAGAGTAATACTAGGAAATATATGAATTGTTAATTTTCTTGCTAGAAGGAGACTTATGTATAAACAAAATTGTAGTAAAATAACTTGCCAATTTAAGAAATTTGATAATTTTTGCCCCTATATTCCACGCAAATCTTAAAAAAAAAACACCACAATATTATTCACTATAAAAAGGAATAGAAAACCAAACTCTATATCCTGTTGTGCGCAAAAACACACCTAAAACAGATGGAGTTTATTTAATTATTAATATTATTATAAAGAATTACCTTTTTTTTTTATTAATTAACAATAACGTGCACTAGGGCTCATTCATTCAGCAGACCACAAAATCGTTCTCACATCACATTATCGCCTATGGAAAAGCAGAAGCAGGCGGCAGAAACAGAGGAGACTCCGTCCACAGCCATGGACGATAGAATATCCAATTTGCCAATACATACACTTCACCGTATTCTATGTTCCCTCTCCCAGAAAGAAGCTGTGAGAACATGTCTACTCTCCAAACACTGGCGCTACATAGGATCAATCCGCCCCAATCTCGAATTTTCTGAATATTGGTTCGACAACACACAACAAAACTTTGTCTCGGTAGTCGACCGAACCCTACAAGGATATAATGATCAAAACCTCTCCATACACAAACTCCATCTCCACTTATTCAGGCCCCTCTCACCACCGGTCATCTCCCTTCTCAACAAATGGATAGCCGCCCTCAGCATAAAAGCGTTCAAACTAGACATTGTTTCTTTTACTTCAGAGTATTACAACCTGCTCTCGGCAGTCTTCTTATCTGAGTCCCTCCAAGAACTACACTTGTGCAAATGTAGGTTAAGCCCAGTCGAGAGCTTGCGGTTCAAAAGTTTGCACACGCTCACCCTCCAACAGGTCCAAGTTGATGGCGGGACTTTTGAGACAAAAATGTTGAGATGCCCTTTGCTCAGGCGCCTGGTCATTAAAAGGTGTTGGGAGTTGAGAAACGTTTGGTTGAGCGACGCGCCTGGGCTCAAGCACTTTGTATTGTCTGATTACGAGTGGATTGAAGGGCGTAGCATCAAAATCGATGTCCCGAATCTCGAGACAATCTTTATAATTGGTCCATGGATATGGTCCTACCACCGAAGCACATTCTTGTTTTCTCGTCTCACGAGTTTGCATCTCTATAATGTGATCCTGTCGAGCGAGTCAATCGACATGTTATCGTTCGGCTTCCCGACTCTTGAGAGCTTGGCCCTATATAATTGCTCCGGTTTCGAGGAATTCCATCTTGCAAGTGATTCGGTCAAGCGGTTGAGCATCTCGACAAGCAATATATTGCTTAAAGGAGTTACGATTTGTGCCCCTAACATTGTCGGTTTTGGTTTCACTGCCGGTATTCCCCAGGTGCCGGACACATTCTCTTTCACGACAACTACTTCCAAGGAGTGGTACTCACAAGTATTCCTCTCTTCGAGTGCGAAAGATCCCGATTTCGACGCTAATTGGTGGTTCCTTAAGCTGAGACGAATGCTCAAGGCACTAAGTGGGTCACGAATTTCTCTGATTCTGGATATGGACGGCGGCCCTCTGGACGTGCCATGTGGTGCTGCTGACGGCAGTCATCTACTCAGTGACGGGCCGCCTGTGGTTGTGGCGAACTTGGAATTCATAACTTTTAAATGTCGCACAGAATCTTGGTACTGGGACTTTACGAATGATTTGTTTCGTGTTTGTCGACCGAGGCACGTATGGGGTCGTAGGCTCGTGTGCGAGTCGGAGGTGGCCAGGAACCAGAGGCTCTCAAAGTTTCAGTTCAACGTCTTGCTTGCAAACATGAGCCTCGGGACCTTTTGGCGGCACGATCTGGAGCAAGTGCATGTGAAAACCGTCGATGGGAAAATATGGCAGCTCGTGGAGTGGACGGACCTTTCAGAATTGCGAAAGAGGACATATGACGGGAATATATGCCTTCAGTTGAAATGGAGAGGTCAGAATTGCGAAACAGGACGTATGGACGGACCTTATCGGTTTTCTTTCACTCCAGTTGAAGGCGTAGGCCTATTTGGTGTGCTGTGATAGTGTTATGAAGTCAGGTCAGGATCTGGTCAAGTGTTTGATATCAGAATAGATTACCAAAAAATAAAAAAAAAATGGGCCCCAATTGCCGTCCACAACATGGGCACCTTAAAATGCAACTCAAAGTATACTAACAATCTTTATATTTTACATTTATAGAAAATAAATATATAATAATTTATTCTTTTGACCTCTTAATTGTAAAATGATTTAAAAAACTTAGAATTTAGTTGGATTGTTAGATTTTAAATGTTGATCGATTGTATATTTGATGTTGATTTTTTACTTTTTTTTTTTATGTAATCACATATTTTCAACTTTATTTATTTTATTATTAATAAAATGGTCATTTGATAAGCGCTCATCAACAAAAAATGTTATGCAATGTATTGCAAAAGTTCAATGTAAATCACATTTTGAACAAAAGGTCTTATTTTCTTCATAAATGATAGATCTTAAATATAAATTATAAATACGAATTCTCAATTTTTTTTTTTCCTAAAAAAAAGTTTAAGGGTGATACGGATTCTAAGTTTTTAAAAACTTGATGGTACAATATCTATATTTATA
The DNA here is from genome assembly GCA_008636005.1 of Striga asiatica. Lineage (NCBI taxonomy): Eukaryota > Viridiplantae > Streptophyta > Magnoliopsida > Lamiales > Orobanchaceae > Striga > Striga asiatica. The sequence goes on from BKCP01008404.1 coordinate 1,504,116, forward strand.
AGTAAACAATTAGAACGATGGAGTAAGTGAAGCAAATGGCGATGGTGATGATGATGGCCATGGTGGCCTTGTCAAGAAGTGATATATATAAGAGAGAAAATGACCATTGCGAATGCAATATTCTCTCTTTAGTAGTAGGTGTTTGTTTTTTATTGTTCGCCCTTTGTACAGAAGTTTTCATTATTCTTTTCCATTTATATTGTTTTACGTTGATATTGGAACTATTTTAACTTTATTTATAATATTTATTTGTTTTACTTTTCTTATTGCACAATGATATTTTGCGTTGTTATTTTATTCACTTTATTTAAAATTGTCATAATTGAAAGCAAATAAAAAATTATCATGAAATAATATATATATATATATATATATATATATATATAATGATTAAATGTGCTACATAATCATTTGAAAAAAAGTTACCTCTAATCATTAAAGTGATATGGTTGAATGACAAAAATGTTACCAATAATCTAAGTGTTGTGACAATATGAAAAGCTACATTAGATTGATTAAAGTAATACAATTGATTAATTGAATGCTACTATAACTAAAAAGTGTTACAAGAAATTGATACATATTGTATAAAATGTGTTACTTAAAGATTATATATGTAACATGCAGAAAATGATACTAGTTAGTGCTACAGTAGATGATTTAATGTAACATTTATAATAAGTGTTGCTTAATAATAAAAAAGTGTTAGATAAAACAATAGGTAGCAACGGTAACAGTAGCACCCGTGAAAATGTTACTTTGAAAATGTTACTTATGATCTATAGTAACATATTTTTAAGATTAGGTAATACTTTATTAAAGTCACATAGAGTCACTTTTTTGTAGTGAATTTATATAAAATGAGCGTTTCTACGTAAACTACAAACTCGTTATTTAACATTTAAAATTGAGCCTCCCTAAGTCAAAATCCTAACTCTGTCACTGCTTACAAGGTTGAAAGTCTGGCCTTTACTTATAGGACATACAGGTCGTAACATCTCCTCATATGTCCAAGCTCCTAGATAAGTTCGGCCTCTAAGTCTTCTAACCAGGTTGACTTGTACCACGAGATACCTAAGCGAGCTTATTGACGAGGTCAGATGTTGATACTGAGCTGAAGCTCCCTTGAACCAACCGTAGCAGAGCTAGTCACTCAAACCGATTCCCCGAGCTATTGTAGGTGTTATATCAGTGATGATTGTTGTAGTGTTGTTTGTTTGTTTTATGCGTAAGTTTTTCAAAGCAGAAAACGTTATTTGTCAGTCTTTATATCTGTGCAGCATTTTAGTTCTTATTATTACATTGTTCCTATTCTGATATCAAACACTTGACCCACAAACGAACCCCCAAAAAGCGCACCGCCATACTTCACACAAACTCTAACATAGTTACTCTGACATAGTACACAAATGTAGAAAAGCTTCAACAGAGAAGATACAAGCAATAAAAAAAAATAATTTCTTCCCAAAATAATTTCTTCCCAACTCTTTCCACATAACACATGTATGATGAACATATAGAAGCTCGACACTCTTCCTCACTAAAAATCAAATTTGATGAACATCGCCTACTATTTCATTTCACTCATATTAATTTGCTATGCAAGGTTATGACTTTAGGGCAGTTTTTTGGTAAAAATCGTGACAGAATGTGAAACTCATTAGTTGCAAATGATCACATAAGAATTGAAAAATTTAAACCCATTTGTATGTTTTAATTGTCCAAAATTGATTTTCAAAACCAGGCAAAAAAAAAATAATAATTGTCATTTGTCCGTCTATTTATATTTATGCAGCATTTCTGTTCGTATTGTTAAACTGTATAACTTTTTTGCAGCCTAATATGACATCAAATGAAAAGCTTAAATATAAGAGAGATATATAGTAAATAGAAAAGTGTTGTCTGACCTCTCCATTTCAACTCAACCCATATTAACCCATCATACTGACTATGAGTCTGTTAGAATCATTTCTAACATCTCCATTTCAATCTAAGGCGAATAATCCCGTCTTGCTTTCGTTTTCGCAACATCCCCAGCTTCTTCCACTGCATGAGCTGCCATTGTTGCCCGTCCAGAGTTTCTACAAACACTTGCTCCAAATCGTGCCGCCAAAAGTAGTGCTCGGTCATCACTTCTTCTTTGCAATATGCAAGATGTTTAACTGAAATAGCGAGAGACTGCATTTCCTGGGCGACCCGCCCGTGCGACAACAACCAAATACGTGACTCGGTTGACAAACACGAAACAAGCCATTCGTAAACTCCCGGAACCAAGACGCCGTGCGCCATTTAAAAGTACCAAAATCCAAGTCCTGCACCACCACAGGCGGCTCGTGACTGACAACAGCACTACAAGGCACGTACAGAGGGCCGCCGTCCATCTGCAGAGACAGATAAATCCGAGACCCACTTAGTGCCTTGAGCAATCGTCTAAGCCCAAGGAACCACCAATTGACGTCGAAATCGGGATCATCCTCACGTGAAGAAGAGAGGAATACATTTGAATCCCACTCCTTGGAAGTTGTGGTCGTGAAGGAGAATGTGTCCGGCACCTGCCGAATACTGAACCAAAAATTGAGAATGTTAGGGGCACAAATCGTAGCTCCTTTAAGCAATACATTGTTTGTCTAGATGGTCAACCACTTGACCGAATCACTTGCAAGATGGAATTCCTCGAAACCGGAGCAATTATTTAGGGTCAAGTTCTCAAGAATCGGGCAGCCGAATGATAACAGGTCGAACGACTCGCTCGACAAAATCACATTCTTGAGATTCAATCTGGTGAGACGAGAGAACAAGAATGGCTTTGGTGGTGAGACCAAATCCATGGGCCCTCGATGCGGACTGTCTCGAGATTCGGCACATCGATTTTGATGCTACCCCCAATTCAAAGTGCTTGAGCCCACGAGATGCTACCTCGCTCACCAGTCTAACGTTTCTTAACTCCCGACAACCAAAAAGGGCCATCCGCTCGAGCATAGGGCAGCCCAACATTATCTTCTCCAAAGTCCCGTCATTAGTGAGGACCCATTCGAGGGTGAGCGTGTGTAGACATTTGAACCGCACGCTCTCGACCGGGTTCACCCTGCACATGAACAGGTGTAGTTCTTCCAGGGACTCAGCTAAGAAGACTGCCGAGGGCAGGTCACGATATGACAACGGGACTCGGCTATATGAACGAAACATGAGTTTGGACGATTTTATGTTGAGTGCGGGTATCATCGGGCTCCATTTATCGAGAAGGGAGACGACTGGTTGGGGCCACGCTATGTCGAGATCGAGTTTGAGTATAGAGAGGTTTTGATCACGGTATTCTTGTAGGGTTCGGTCGACGACCGAGAAAAATGTTTCTTGTGTGTTGTCGAACCATAATTCGGAGAAGTCGAGGTTGGGGCGGGTTGTTCCTATGTGGCGCCATTGTTTGGAGAGGATACATGTTCTTACCGCTTCTTTCTGGGAGAGGAAACAGAGAATGTGATGAAGTATAGGTATTGGCAGTTGGGATATTCTATCCTCCATGGCTGTGTACAGAGTCTCCCCTGTTTCTACCGCCTGCTTTTGCTTTTCCATAGGAGATAATGTGATGTGAACGATTTTCTGTGTCTGCTGGATGAATCAACCCTAATGCTGGTTATTGTTAATACTTAATAATAATAATAAAATAATAATAATAATACTAATAATAATCTATATTTGTATATAATTGCTGGCAAACTTCAATAAATTTTATTCAGTCAGCAATTAATAATAATATGAGTTCATTTAATAAAAATAGGTGTTCATTTAATAAAAATATGTTTACCATTTAATAAAAATTGTAACTTTAAGTTACACAATTTATTTTTACAAGTCTCATTTTGAAATGTGCTCATTTCTGTAACACATTTTTATGTCTTGAAATACAAAATATTTTTGTTTTTATTTTGGTACAATATATTTTTTGATATTATATAAATACATATTTCACAACTAATTAAGAATGACTATAAATATCTTTATTTTCTATTACAAAAATACACCAAGTTATTAATTTTATTTTATCCTATATTTTTAATTATTTTCTCTTTTATTATATCGTTTTCCGTGCAAATGCATAGGGTAAAACTAGTCCTCTTTCATTAATCAAAGGTTTAATTATATATAAAAATATCACAATTTGTAATATTTAATAGTACTTTAAATACTGCACAAGTAATTATATCGGACGAGCCACCAGTACGCGGTTTAACCAGTTTTACCGTTTATTTTATCGATTTTAATAAATATTAAATTAATTTGTTATTATAATATAAGTAATATATAAAACTAACTTGGGACCGTCTATGGTCAGGTACCTCTCATACCTACCTAACATCATGTACCTCCTTATATCACCATTTGATTGACTCATAAATCAATATCAACCATTAGATTCAAGGTACGAGGTTGGTACGAGGTGACCAAAATTCTTTTTGCTTCGTACCAACCTCGTACTAACCTCGTACCCCCTTCTACTTGCAAAAAACAATAATACCCTTATGTCATTAAAAATTATAATAATTTATAAAATGATAATTATATTTATTTTAAAGACCTTATATTTATATTATTTGTATAACAATCCTTCAAATACACAAAATATATCATTACAACCTTAGCATTTAACTTACCAATTAATCTCCCAAAAATCAAAATCAACATCTCCTTTCTCTTAACCCTCTGCCGGGCCCAATCCCAAACCCCTCCCACACTTGCAGCTCCATCGCTGGCCTTCGACACTGCGTCGGAGTATTCCTCTCTTATTCCTACGAAGGTGGAAGGATCTTCCCGCCGATTCGGCCCTCGGATCCAGCCCGACAGCCCTACTGGTTCAGTCCTCCTTCACCGTGCTCAACAACGACACCCACGAGTTCCTGGCAAGTTTTCGTCAGGTTTCAACACGACGAAAATCTGGTGTCGGCCACGAATGTCGTGCTTGTAGATGGAAGCGCGACATTGGGGCCCGTGGGAAATGTGTCAGTCTTTGCGGAGTTCCCAAATCCAGATCTTGAAATAGGTATCGAGACGGCGGGAAATTTACACAAAAAAAATTTTAATTATTTTTTTTATTAATTAATAGATATGACACGTGGCATTATTTTAAAGAGGAATTTGATGTTAGGTAGGTAGGTGGTTGGTACGAGGCGAATCTGACGGTAGAAGATCCCAACTAACTTTAGTAAATACTAAAATTAATTAAAATCTAATAATAATGCAAACATATTAAAATTGTACAACTTTCAATTTCTATCCACATCTAAGTACTCAATAATTTTTATATTGCAATTTTTCTTTTATTTTTTTGCAATTCTTTATCCACATCTAAATACTCAATAAATATTATATTTCTTTTTAATAGTCTGAAAATACCATATTAAAAAATAATATTTTTAAATATCAAATTGCTTTTTATAAAAAAATTTAGAGATCTTATATAAATAGTTAAATAAAAATAAGTGATAAATGAAGTTAATAAAATATTTTTTAAAGAAAGCTTTAACAATAATATAACAAATTATGAAGTTTATTTTTCAACAAAAATATGTTTTATTAGAGGATGCAATATATTTGGGATTGGTGGACTTATTTTTCCTCTACACTATGCCTTTTCTATCATTTACACTTGCTTTTCGACAGCAATGAAATATATATTTTATTACTTCTTAGTTATTGAATCTGGACCAGGCAAATGGACATAAGGATGCTTCACATGTACTCATTTTCTGCACCAGAATTGTTTCCTACAGAAATCTACCCAGATTTATGTGTATGTTATTGTTTATTTCTTCTTAATTATGAGCATATCACGCCAAGTTGTGTCTTTAGACTATCGTCGACATTTATCTCCGCTGTAATGTAGAACCATAATTAACTTAATTGCAATATTAATTTTATAAGATAAAACAACATAAAACTAGAAATATATTGAGTCTATTATATTTTATTAAATATATATCCTGAAGTGAAAGAAAATAGGCCTAGGCCTTCAAATGGAGTGAAAGAAAACCGGAAAGGTCCGTCCATACGTCCTGTTTCGCAATTCTGAAAGGTCAGTCCACTCCACGAGCTGCCATTTTTCCCCATCGACGGTTTTCACATGCACTTGCTCGAGATCGTGCCGCCAAAAGGTCCCGAGGCTCATGCTTGCAAGCAAGATGTTGAACTGAAAGCTTGAGAGCCAATGGTTCCTGGCCACCTCCGACTTGCTCATGGGCCTACGATCCCATACGTGCCTCGGTCGACAAACACAAAACCAATCATTCGTAAAGTCCGAGTACCAAGATTCCGTGCGCCATTTCGTATTTCCAAATTCCAAGTTCTCTACCACCAAATTTATATATTTTAATTGTCAAAAATTGANAGCTCCTGACAACGACAAAAAGCTTAAAAATAAGAGAGATATTAATCCACCCATCATACTGACTATGAGTCTGTTAGAAACATTCTAACATCTCCATTTCAATCTAAGGCGAATAATCCCGTCTTGCTTTCGTTTTCGCAACTTCCCCAGCTTCTTCCACTGCATGAGCTGCCATTGTTGCCCGTCCAGAGTTTCTACAAACACTTGCTCCAAATCGTGCCGCCAAAAGTAGTGCTCGGTCCTCCCTTTCTTGTTTGCAATATGCAAGATGTTTAACTGCAATGCTGAGAGCCTGTATTTCCAGGGCGACCTGCTCGCGAGCCAACAACCATATACGTGACTCGGTCGACAGACACGAAACAAGCCATTCGTAAACTCCCGGAACCAAGACGCCGAGCGCCATTTAAAAGTATCAAAACCCAAGTCCCGCACCACCACAGGCGGCTCGTCACCGAGAAAATAACTACTAGAAGGCACGTTCAGAGGGCGGCCGTCCATCTGCAGAGACAGAGAAATCCGAGACCCACTTAGTGCCTTGAGCATTCGTCTCAGCTTAAAGAACCACCAATTGACGTCGAAATAAGGTCCCGCCCACGAATAGAGGAACACATTTGAATCCCACTCATTGGAAGTAGTGGTCGTGATAGAGAATGTGTCCGGCACCTGGGGAATATGGGCAGTGAAACCAAAACGGACAATGTTGGGGGCACAAATCGTAACTCCTTTAAGCAAATTGTCTATGGTCGAGATGCGCAAGTACTTGACCGAATCATTTGCAAGGCGGAATTCTTTAAAACCGGAGCAATTATATAGGGTCAAGCTCACAAGAGTCGGGCAGCGGAAGGATAACAAGTCGAACGACTCGCTCGATAGGATCATATAATAGAGACCTAAACTCGTGAGACGAGAGAACAATAATGCGCTTTTGCGGTGAGACAAAATCCATGGGCCCTCGATGTTGACCGTCTCGATATTCGGGACATCGATTTCAATGCTACGCCCTTCGATCCCCACGTAATCACACAATACAAAGTGCTTGAGCCCAGGCGATGTCAGCCTAATGTTTCTCAACTCCCGACAACTACGAAGGACGAGGCGCCTGAGCAAAGGACAGCCCAACGTTTTTGTCTCGAAAGTGGCGCCATCAACTTTGACCTGTTCGAGAGTGAGTGTGTGCAAAAATTTAAACCGCACGCTCTTGACCGGGCTCAGCCTGCATTTGCACAGGTGTAGTTCTTCGAGGGACTCGTAATACGCCGGAGTTGGCGAAAGATTGCAAGTTGGTGAATGAAAGTTGAATTTCAACACTTTTATGTTGAGGGCGGTTATCATGGGAATCCATTTGTTAAGAAGGGAGATGACCGGTGGTGAGAGAGGAGTGGTGGAAAAGTGGAGATGGAGTTTGTGAATGGAGAGGTTTTGATCAAGGTATCCTTGTAGGGTTCGGTCGAGTACGGAAACAAAGTTTTGTTGAGTACTGCCGAGGTTGGGGCGAGTTGATCCTTTGTGGCGCCATGGTCTGGAGAGGAGAGAGAGAATACGTTTGATGGAGACAAACTTTTCTTGTTTGTTGTCGCACCATTCTTCAGACAATTCGAGGTTGGGGCGGGTTAATCCCATGTGGCGCCATTTCGTGGAGAGTAGACAAGTTCTGGCAGCTTCTTTCTGGGTGAGGAAACAGAGAATGTGGTGACATATGGGTATTGGCAATTCGGATATTCTGTCATCCATTGCTAAGGATAGGAGGTATTCTCCTCTCTTTCTGTTTTTTTTTTTTCTTTTTTTTTTCAAGAGTTCTATTAAAACACGAGTTACTCAATTTTTTAATAAAAATAAGAAACTTCTTCAATCAGTCTTCTAATATGACTATGAATCTATTATAAACACATGAAAACGTAACTCAATTTTCTAATAAAAATAAAGAACTTAAATCAGACTTCTAATATGACTGAAATTTCCATAAACAAATGAACACTCCCATTAGTTTGTTAACAAATGAGTTACAGTATGAATAGATTTGAGGGCGGAACATATCTAGTAGTTTGTTACACATACTAGTACGGATATGTATGCACGGTATATTCATTAATATTAATATTTATAAATTAAAACTGCTCATTAAATAATATTTACACTACAAAAAAAAATGTTATATTCTAACAGGAAATCATACGATAATATATTCCAACGAAAATTTCAAAGCATATTTCAAAAATTCCAAAGGATATTCCAATGGTATAGCTTCCGTTGGAATGATTCCAACGGAAATTCCAACGAAAAATATTACGTTGGAATGAATATTTCATCGGAATTTTAGATGGAATTTTATGATTCCAACGATTTTTTACCGTAGAAATTCTGTTGGAACATGCAATTTCCGTTGGAATTTTTATTTCCACTTCCGTCGGAAAATTTACCGTTGGAATCTTCAAAATCCAACAGAAATTTCAATGAAAAATTCATTCCAACGGAAAATTTTTGTTGGAATTTCCGTTGGAATTCCATTAAAATATGTTTTTATTGGAACTTTCCGTTGGAATTTGATCATTTTGTTTTAGTGTTATAAATTAAAAATATAAAATCAATATGTAATAATATTTATTTATGTTAATTTACTGACAATGTTATATGAAATTTAAATTGTCAAAATTTACATAAAACATGTCGATTTGAAATTAGTACTCCGTATTGTGCATGTAACTTGTAATAAATTATTTATATTCATTTCAATATAAGTGTCATTTTAAAATTTTTATTCAAAAATTCCATTTGACTACAATGTGATTCCATGAAATAATTATTTTTATAAAATTTTGTGAATAATAAGTATAAGTATAAAACTTATATTGTTTCATTAATACAATGAATTGTTTTTTTTATAAACTATCCAAACAAAAATATTAAATAGTTGATTAATTTATTAACCTATAAATGATTGAGTATTCCATTTACTTCCAAGATTCAACCGTAAGTTATGAATAATTACTTATTTGAATTTTAAATTAGAAACCCTAATTTGGACTACACAATAAATTTCTTTATATATATATAATATATATATATATATATATATATATATATATATATATATATATATATATATATAGAGAAAGGATCATATGAGAATGACTCTTAATGCGGGAAAATGAGAATGAGTCTGGATCATTGGATCCAATATATCAATGGTCATGATCAAGTCAAACTTTAATAAATCATGGTCAATCATTAATGGCAATATGGTATATAAATAGATATATAAAGGTCAAATATATAGATTTAGCACTAATTAATTGAGACTTTTGGATCAAACACCTAACATGTGGGACCCACCACATCACACATTAAACCTACACACCTCCACCTACCCGTCACTCATCTTCTTCCCCCTTTTCCCCCCACCCCACGCACACACACTTCTCAACACACACACTCAGACTGACCACCGGCGACCCGTCTCCTCAGCGGCGGAGTTCCGCCGCACGCATATGCCGTCCGTCGTCGCGCCTCCGCAACCTATCGCCAGAGACGGATGCTACCGAGCAGGCCCCGGCGGAAAACCAGCCCGTCGTCTGTGTAGATCTGCGCCTCCGCAGCCCATCAACCGGACCAATTGTGGTCGTCATCGCGGCGAGAAAGGCTGTTGCTTGTCGTCTGTCTGTTGTCCTAATCGGCCGGCGATGTAGATTTGGAAGGGCTGACGGCGATGGCTGCCGCGGGAGAAAGGGCGGAGGAGAATGGCCGATTTTTTTTTTTCTTTTGTTTGGTCGGAGGACGGCGGTGGTGTTTGGTGACGAAGACGGTGCCGGCGGTGTTTGGTGACGAAGACGCCGGCGACGGCGTTTGGTGGCGAGGACGACGACGGCGGCAGCGTCTGGTGGCGAGGACGACGGCGGCGGCGGAGTCTGGTGGCGAGGATGACGGCGGCGGCGCTGCTGAAGTGCAGTGTTTTTTTCTTTTTCTTTTTTTTTTGGTTGGGTATGTTTTGTGAAAATTTGACATTTTTAGAGGACTATTTTGCAATTTTGTACACTTTTAATATATATATATATATATTTATTTATTTATGTATGGCATGTGAAAATTAAATGAAGATTAGATTATGCACATTAATGAAACATTAGATGCACAATATGGTATGATTGTGTGCACTTTAAAAAAAATAATGTCATGCACTTAAAAAAATAATGTCATATGATACGTAATTATTAAAATTTTATAAATACGTCATTTTTTCACGATAAGTGAATTGCTCAAAATTGTGTATATATGTGCGTTTTAAAAGTAAAAACTAATAATCAAAGATGTAAAAGTTTGATCGATTTCGATCTCTAATGTGCAATTTGATATTCGTGATAAAGTGCAATGTATTGTATTATAAAGTGCAACGTATTGTTTTGTAAAGTGCAATACGTTATTTTATAAAGTGCAACGTCAAGTAAATCTGAAAATGAACATATTGATTTATTCGATTCGCTTAACCGAATTATCCTACATAATCAAAACAATTTGTTTTTATATTAAAATTATATTTATATATTATTTTTGGTTGACAAAAAATTGTGTTCGGTCGGTGCAATGTATTGTTTTGTAAAGTGCAATGTACTGTTTTGTAAAGTGCAACATGTTGTTTTACAAAGTGCAACGTGTTGACGTATAAAGTGAAATAATGTTTTTTTGGTACGTTAACGTGCTTGTGTTTTGTGTGAATAAATGATGTGATTGTTGTTATACTATTATGTTTATCCATTTTTTAAATTTATGTTGCGTGACGTTTTCGTGGGAGAGCTGATAACGTCAATTGTGGAGTGTGTTGATAAAGTGCAACGTGCTGTTTTATAAAGTGCAACGTGTTGTTGTATAAAGTGCATCGTGCTGATATATAAAGTGCGCTACTTTATACAATCAAATATAAATTATGTGTTTTTTAAAAATAAATTTAGTCGATATAATTGCACATCAAATTGACCTAAATAAAAAAAAAAAATTATTAGTTATTATTACAAAAGTATATTTATTATTTTAAGATTTTTTATATATTAAATTTTACATACTGAAATTTTATCAAAATATTTATATTGTAAAATTATATTTAATATTTATGATTTTGTAATTTTATATTTTATATTTTATATTATTATTTGTTGAAAGAAAAAAATAATGTGCACTAATAATCATTCGATCAATCCCTCAAATTATTATAAACATTCAAATGAATTATTCAATATTTTAATATTTTATTTATTATTCAATATATATGTATAAAAAATATAAAAAATATTATTTTTTATTAACTTTGAATAATTACAGATTTAGCCTGTGGGCTAAATTGAAATATAATTAAAATCTTAGAAATTGCATTTGAGTCCTTGAAACTTTCCTAATTTTCAATAAAAATGCCCAAATCAATTTGAGTTTGCAGGTGAACGGGAATGGCTGTGTCTCCTCCGGGCGCGTTTCTCCGGCCAATTGGACGCAATCGGAGAGAGACTCGTCAGCCATCTGCTCCAATTGCACCAAGAGATTCCTGTTCGGGTTGGTGAAAGGTAGTGTTCGTCTTGAACGGAAGTCGTCGGAGTTAGGTGGCGGCGGCGGCATAGGGTTGTCTGTTGTGTCGAGATTGGCCGCGAATGGAAGCTAGCCCTAACATGCTCATATTTAATGTTTTAAAAGATGTAGAAAAAAACTTATAATAACTCTATTGTTTTTTAGACTTAAACCTTGATTAAAAGAGGTAAAAATTCCTAATTTTTTGGACTCCAACGTTAATTAACACCATAGATTGAGAGTCTATATTTAGTAAAATTCCTAATTGTAATAAAAAAATTAATTTTTACTATATTTAGGAATATCTTTAAATTCATTATAAAAAAAAAACTACAATGAAAAAAGCAAGTCAGCTATATATCGATTTGTTGTACTCCTCAAATCACATTCACAATTTGGCTACAAGGAAAGGTAACTCATTGATTAAAATATTATTTTGTTAGTAGTCTTAATGTACAAGAGACTTTAAGACTACACTTGAATATTATAAACCTTTTATTGAACATTGTACAATTTTCTTGCGTATTATAAACTTTTATTGAATAATGCATCTTATAATATAATATTCTCTAAATAAATATATCCCGTGCTTCGCACGGGTCACGTACTATATATATCCCGTACATTTTTCTTTATTCATGTATATAATTATAAGTCTGGATAAATAGCCTTAAAATTGTGCACCCCATGCATCGCACGGGCTATGTACTAGTTTGTAGCCATAGATGATGTATCACAGAACCAAACAAATAATATTGTTTACAACGATGTGTCTAATAATATATAAATTACATTTTGTTTTATTTCAATACATGCATTTTACGTTCTTCTAATCATCCAATCGTCCAAATCTAAATGGTTACCTTAGTAAAACTAGCCCGTGTATCGCACGGATACCGCACTAGTATATATAATAAAAATAACCATTTACTAAAAATATTAGAAAAAAATAGGTCAGAATTTAATGTAGTCCATAAATAGTAAGTTTTATTATTTTTCTTATTTTTTTCTTTAAAAAATCATACAACATTAAATGTTGCCTTAAATTTCGGGTTTTAGTTCATTTTATTATTTAAAAATTCTTGCTAAGATCTATAAAGTGTGCATGTTTATATTTTTACTTTTTTTCTTAGAATCAACGAACAATATTAAAATCCTGGTCTTTATATTTATGAAATCTCAATTCGAAAGGTAACAAAAGTTTTAGAATCTCGATCTTTATATTTGTGCCTTTCAAAATAATATATTGACCGCTAAAAATATTCTTTAAATATCATCTTCCACAAATTATGACAATTTATTTATTTGAATGCATGATAATAAACTTGGTAATATTTATTAATTCTTTGTTTACCGATTTATTGTTTTTTTTTTTAAACTCGATTTCAAAAGGTATATAATTTTCAAAATCTCAGTCTCAATAGTTGTGCATTTGAAAAAAAAAAAATAATGATATATATTATTTGTTAATTGTACATTATTTTAAAAACTCCATTATAAATTATATGTTGATATCCAAATCATTTTATAATTGCAACCGGCTTTGTAAAATCTCCTTTATGATGAACAAAAATATGTAAAATTATTATTTTTTGTATTAAACAATAAATATATGTGTTACAATATTATTTATATTAATATAAACGGGTGAACAAGTTAATATATTGTTAAAATAAAATTTTAAAAAATATTCTAAGATACGAAATCCCCGTGCATCGCACGAGATTCTAATTACTAGTAGAACTCAAATGATATGAAGAGTGGGGAATGCCAGTCCCCCATTTACCGTCTCAAATGATATGAAGAGAAATTGTATAATCCCATAGTTTTTTTTCTCTCTATTTTATAAAAATAAAATTTTAAAATAATTCAAACCAAAACCAACAAAAAAAGAAAAAAAAAAAGCCTCAAGTTACGAATTCAAGTCCTCAAGACCAGGAAAGTTTTCAAAGCAAGTTTTCAAAGCAATGATATCAAGATCAAAGCCTTGGTTAATAGAGGGACAGAGAGAGAAATAAGACCAGATATTTGAATTTCAATAAAAGCAACCGAGCTACGTGCGTTCCTTATACTTTCAATCTAAGGCGAATTTTCCCGGCTTGCTTTCGGTTTCGCAACTCCCCCAGATTCGGCCACTGCATGAGCTGCCATTGTTGCCCGTCGAGAGTTTCCACAAACACTTGCTCCAAATCTTGCTGCCAAAAGCAGGGTTCGGTCACGAGGTTCTTGTTTAATAGCAGGAAGTTGAACTGAATGTAAGAGAGCATGCGCCACCCTATGTGCCTCGGTCGACAAACACGAAACAAGTCATTCGTAAAGCCCAAATACCAAGATTCCTCGTGACATTTACGGGTACTAAAATCAAAGTTCTCCACAAACACAGGCGGCTCGTCACTGAGAAGACTACTGCCGTCAACAGCACCACATGGCATGTCGTGGTTTATCTGCAGAATCAGATCAATCCGAGACCCACTTAGTGGCTTGAGCATTTGTCTCAGCTTAAGGAACCACGAATTGACGTCGAAATCAGGACCAACCACACACGAATATAGGATTACTTTTGAGTACCAAAACTGAGAATGAGTCGTGAAAGAGAATGTTTCCGGCGCCAAAGGAATAGCGGCAGTGAAATCAAACCTGACAATGTTGGGGGCACAAATCCTAACTCCTTTAAGCAATATATTGCTGGTCGAGATACGCAAGTACTTGACCGAATCACTTGTAAGATGGAATTCCTCAAAACCAGAGCAACTATGTAGGGTCAAGCTCGCAAGAGCTGGGCAGCCAAAGGATAATAGGTCCAACGACTCGCTCGACAGGATCACAGAGTGGAGATGCAAACTCGTGAGATGAGAGAACAATAATGCCCTTTGGCGGTGACACCAAATCCATGGGCCCTTGATAGAGACTTTCTCGAGATTCGGGACATTGATTTCGATGCTACGCCCTTTGATCTTCATGAAATCCCAGAATCCAAAGTGGTTGAGCCCATGAAATGTCGCCTCGCTCCGCCTAACATTTCTCAACTCCCAAGAATTATTAATGACAAGGCGGCTGAGCAAAGGGCAGCCTGACGTTATCTTCTCGACAGTCCCATCATCATCAACTTGGACCTCTTCGAGGGTGAGTGTGCGCAGACGTTTGAACCGCACGCCCTCTACCGGGCTCAGCTTGCAATAGCACAGGTGTAGTTCTTCGAGGGACTCGGCTAAGAAGACTGCCCTCGGCAACTTGTAATATGTAGGAAAAAATGAATGAAAGTTGAGTTTGAACGCTTTTATGTTGAGGGCGGCTATTTTCGGGATCCATTGGTCGAGAAGGGAGATGACCCGTAGTGAGACCCACGATAAGTGGAGATGGAGTTTGTGTATGGAGAGGTTTTGATCACTGTATGCTTGTAGGGTTCGGCCGAGTACGGAGACAAACCTTTCTTGTCTGACATCGAACCATTTGTCGGAGAATTCGAGGTTGGGACGGGTTGATCCAATGTGGCGCCATTGTTTGGAGAGTCGACAAGTTCTCACAGCTTCTTTCTGGGAGAGGAAACATAGTATGTGGTGAAGTATAGGTATTGGCAGTTGGGATATTCTGTCGTCCATCACTGTGGACGGAGTTTTTCCATAGGAGATAATGAGATGTGAGAACGACTGCTGAATGAATCAACCCTAAATGCCGGTGACTGTTAATAAAAAAGGTAATTCATTAATAATAATAATAATAATAATTAAATAGACTCCATCCCTTTCTGTTTAGGTGTGTTTTTGCGCACAACATAATATAGAGTTTTGGCTTTCTATTCCTTTTTATGTAGGGAATAAATATTGGTTTTTTTTTTATTTATTTAATAGATTCGCGTGGAATATAGTTGCAAAAATTAACAATTCATGTATTACTCCATTTCCTACACAAGTCTTGTGTTATTTTTTATTTCTTGGGCATATCACACAGAATTGTGTCTTGGGACTATCTTCGACCTTCATCTCCTGAGGACTGAGGTAGAGTAGAGCCATAATTAACTTAATTGCAATAGTAATTTTATGACATAAAACAAAATAAAACTTGAAATATACTGTTTCTATTATACTTTATAAAATAAAATACATCATGAAATGTGTTTTTTTTTCCTCTGTATTCATAAGAAATAAATTACAATTAAAAACCGAGCTACGTGCGGCCTTATACAGTCTGACATCTCCATTTCAACCTAAGGCGAATTTTCCGGTCTTGTGGCCTTTCGGACGTGTTGCCCTTCATCCTCAGAGACAGAGAAATCCGAGACCCACTCAATACCTCAAGCATTCGTTTTTGCTTCAAAAACCATGACATCATGTTGATACAAGGATCAAGCACATGCGAGAGAAGAGGTTTATGGATGACTCCTACTTCCTGGAAACTTAACAATGTTTGGAACACAAATCGAAGCATTCCTAACCGAGTCACTTGTAGAAAGGGTCAAGTACTTGATCGAATCACTTATAATATCAAATTCCTTGAAACTGTAGCAATTATTTACGGTCAACCTCACAAATCTCGGGCAGTTAGACGATAATATATTGTCCATCGACTTGCTTGACAGGACGGTTGGTACAAATACAAACTAGTGAACCGAGAGAAGAATGTGCTTTGGCGGTGGGACCAACTCCATGAGCCATCATCGCCCTCACAAAATTCTAAAATACAAAGTAGTTGAGCCCACGCGATGCCTCCTCGCTTAGTCTAACGTTTATCATCCCCTTACACTTCAAATGGAAAACATGGCTCACCAAAGGGCAGCCCGACATAATTTTCTCGGAAGTCCGGTCACTAATGAAGACTCGATGTAGAGTGAGGTTACGCAGACGGTTAAGCCGCACACTGTGGACTTTGTTCACCCAGAATTTCTGAAGGTATAATCCTGGCTCAGTTAATGACGACAGAAATTCCTCACTGTGGACATAACACATGTATGATGAACGTATAGAAGCTCAACGATATTCCTCACTAAAAATCAAATTTGATGAACATCGCCTAATATTCCACTCATATTAATTTGCTATGCAAGGTTATGACTTTTGAACTATTTTTTGGTAAAAACCATGGCAAATGTGAAACTCATTAAGTTGCAAAAGATCACATATCAATTGAAAAAGTTAAACCCATTTGTATATTTTAATTGTCCAAAATTGATTTTCAAAACCAGNCTGACAACGACGAAAAGCTTAAAAATAAGAGAGATATATAGTAAATAGAAAAGAAAGGGCACGTAGTACTTATGCCGTTGTCTGACCTCTACATTTCAACTCAACCCATATTAACCCACCCATCATACTGATAATGACTCGGTGAGAATTTAGAAACATTCTAACATCTCCATTTCAATCTAAGGCGAATATTCCTGTCTTGTGCTCGTTTTTGCAACTCCCCTCGTGTCCTCCACTGTATGAGTTGCCATTGTTTCCCGTCGAAACTTTCCACAAACACTTGCTCCAAATCATGCCTCCAAAAGTAAGTCTTGGTCCCGACTTTCTTGTTTGCAAGCAAGATGTTTAACTGAAACTCCAAGAGCCTGTAGTTCCCGTCCGACTTGCTCAAGACCCTACGACCATATACATGACTCGGTCGACAAACATGAAACAAGCCATTCATAAACCCCATGTGCCAAGCTGTCGTGCGACATTTACAAGTACCAAAAATCAAGTTCAGCACCACCACAGGCGGCTCGTCACCGAGAACAGCACTACGGGGCACGTCCCGAGGGCCGTCGTCCATCTGCAAATACAGAGAAATCCGAGACCCACTTAGTGCCTTTAGCACTCGTCTCAGCTTAAGGAACCATGAATTGAGGTCTAAATCGGGATCATCCTCACGTGAAGAGAGGAATACTTTTGAGGACCACACCTTGGAAGTAGTGGTCGTGAAAGAGAATGTGTCCGGCGCCTCGGGAATATGGGCAATGAATTCAAAACTGACAATGTTGGGGGCACAAATCCTAACTCCTTTTAGCAATACTTTTGTGGTCCTGATGTGCAAGAACTTGACCGAATCACTTGCAAGATGGAATTCCTCGAAACCAGAGCAATTTTTTAGGGTCAATTTCGTAAGAGTCGGGCAGCCGAATGATAACAAGTCGAACGACTCACTCGACAGGATCACACTATATAGATCCAAACTCGTGAGACGAGAGAACAATAATGCGCTTTGGCGGTGAGACCAAATCCATGGGCCCTCGATGCGGACCGTCTCGAGATTCGGGACATCAATTTCGATGCTACGCCCTTGGATCATATAATCACACAATTCAAAGTGCTTGAGCCCAGGCATCTCGCTCAGCCTAACGTTTCTCAACTCCGAACAATAATTAATGACCAGGCGGCTGAGTAAAGGGCAGCCCAACATTATCATCTCGAAAGTGCCGTCATCAACTTGGACGTGTTCGAGAGTGAGTGTGCGCAGACGTTTGAACGGCACGCTCCTGACCGGGCTCAGCTTGATGATATTGCGCAGGTGTAGTTCTTCGAGGGACTCGTAATACGCCGGAGTTGGTAAACAATTGCAAGTTAGTGACTGAAAGTTGAGTTTCAACACTTTTATGTTGAGGGCGGTTATCATCGGGAGCCATTTGTTAAGAAGGGAGATGACCGGTGGTGAGAGAGGAGTGGATAAGTGGAGATGGAGTTTGTGTATGGATAGGTTTTGATCAGAGTATCCTTGTAGAATTCGGTCGACTATGGAATCAAAGTTTTGTTGTGTAGTGTCGAGGTTGGGGCGAGTTGTTGGTCCTTTGTGGCGCCATGGTCTGGAGAGGAGAGAGAGAACGTGGTGACGTATGGAGCAGTTGACGGAGACAACCTTTTCTTCTGTATTGTTGAACCATTCTTGGGAGAAGTCGAGGTTGGGGCGCGTTGATCCTATGTGGCGCCATTGTTTGGAAAGTACACAAGTTTTGACAGCTTCTTTTTGGGAGAGGAAACAGAGAATGTGGTGAAGTATAGGTATTGGCAATTCGGATATTCTGTCTTCCATTGCTACGGAGGTACTCTCCTCTCTTTCTGTTATTCAAGAGTTCATGAAAACACGAGTTACTCAGTTTTCTAATAAAAAACTTCTCTTTTAATATGACTATGAATCTGTTAATGGCATGCCTATTCCTATTCAAATTTGTATATCTATTCTGTCTCAAATTTTCCCAGTTTATTTATTATTAACAAATTTTATGCCACATCTCACTGAATATTATATTTATCGTTAATATAAAATTTGGTTGCAATTTAATTATTAATTAACATCTCAACATATATTATATTATATATATTATATTTTTTAACGAAGGTGCTTTGACAACTTGAGAGTACACCTTATATTGCAATTTTTCTATTATTGCAGCTTTTTATCCACATCTAAGTACTCTATAAGTTTTATATTGAAATATTTCTTTTATTTTTTTTTCACAATTTCTTATCAATATCTAAGTACTCGATAAATATTATATTTCTAGTTTATCATCTAAAAATATTAAATTAAAAATTAATATTTTTAAATATCAAAATACTTTTTATAAAAAATTTAGAGATCTTATAGAAATAGTTAGACAAAAATAAATAGTGTTAATACCATTAAATGGCCATAAAAATTTGCAAAACACAAATTTTGGCCACCTTTTGTAAAAAACATGGTTTTTTAGCCATTTTGACATGTAAAGTTACAAAATTACTCCAAACCCAAACTTTTTCACAATTTTGTATTTTCCCCCCAAATTCATCTTTTCACATTACTTCCTCATCTCCACTTTTAAGTCATGCCCCAAAATTGAGAGAGCTTTCAGCAGAGAAAAAAAAAAACACAAATTCACTTTCACTTTCTCACGAGCTCGCCGGCTCGACCTCCACACGACCTCGCTGGCTCCGCACGCCCTCCAATCTCGTCCCATGGCCACCTCGCCGGAACTTTTGTTTGACAAGGAATTAATGTTGAGTTAACAATATTTCTTTTATTTGATAATTGAGTTAACAATATTTTATTTGATAATTATTTTTTTTATTATTTTATTTGATAGTTGAGTTGACAATGTTTCTAAATTTCAGGCAAATATATGGTAACAAATTTATTCATACTCCAAAATATTGAATTGAATTCGTAACGGGATTCTAACACCACATTCTAATGAAATTTCTTCCATTTATTTATTTTGTATATACTACAATACTAAACTCTTTTATTTTTTTTTTTGTTCAAATTATTTTTTCCTGTCAAATTATTTTTTCATGATAGGTATCTCCGTGGATAGAGATAAAGATAGGGATCCATCTAGTCACATGCACCATGTAGTACACGGGTGTCGTACTAGTTTTTTTTATACATAAGTGTCCTTCTAGCAAAAAATAAACAATTCATGTATTTCCTAGTATTACTCCCTTTTTTATAAAACAGATACATCTTAATGTTACTTGTTGTTCCACAATTGTTGTTTTGCTCATGATTTCGGTCGTTCACGAAATGTTTAACGTAGAAAATAGCTCCTTTTGTTTTTTTAATTGATACTTTGCTTGCTTGTTCTTCTTCTGGTTATGGAACATGTTGAGCATGAGAAAACATTACATAGCTTAGTCGGCCCGTGATTATAAAATATGGTAAACTGAAAGTAATTTTAATTGTGATTGGAAGGTCTGAACTAACTTTTGATACATGCCATATGTTTGGGATTGCTGGACTTATTTTTCCTCTACAGTCTACACAATGCTTTTTTCCTGTCATTTACAATTGCAAATGGACATAAGGATGCTTCACATCTACTCAGTTTGTGCGGCAAATATTAATTTTAGTCCACTAACTTGTCCATTGTCCACTTTTAATACACTATCTTTCCCCTAATCAAAAATAATTCATTATGTTACACTTTTCATCAGTTTTAGTACACTAATCCCGTGGCCCGGGATTACGAGATGCCAAATCAGGTTTTTATCCTTCCACGTCAATATCTTATCCCTCCACGTAGTTCCAATCTCAGTCCACGTCATCTTGTAATCCCGCCAACTGGAGTAGCGTACTAAAACTGATGAAAAATGTAACATAATGGGCCATTTTTTATGAGGGAAAAGATAGTGTATCAAAAGTAGACAATGGAGGAGACCAAAATTGGATTTTTGCCCAGTTTGTGCACCATTCCTACAGAAGTCTTATGTTATTTTTTATTTCTTCTTACTAATGAGCATATCAGGCAAAATAAATTTCTGAAGGTTCTTCAAGGGACTCTGCTTTGTAGAGTGCCAGAGGTATGTCGTAATATGGCTCAGTTAATGACGACAGAAATTTGAGTTGGCATTTCATTAAGGCGCCCATGTTGTGGACGACTATTGGGATCCATTTTTCGAACGAGGAAAAGGTTGCTATATTCCAACCCATTTCTATATTTCACTTGTCCTATTCTGATATCAAACACTTGACCCACAAACCAACCCCCAAAAAACCGTACCGCCGTACTGCACACAAACTCGAACTCGACATAGTACACAAATGTAGAAAAGCTTCAACAAAGAAGATACAAGCAATAGAAAAAAAATATAATAATAAAAAAATAAAAATAAAATAAAAAATAAAAAACGCAGCATAGAAATAATAAGCTGCTTGAATGGAGAAAAAATTGTTACGGTGAATGAAGCTCTTTCCACCACATAGAATCTAACAAAATAGTACTTGCATGGAAAATAAGTTACCAAGCTGAACATGAACAATTGCCGAGGAATTTTGTGCCACATTAGGAAAATTGATCCCTTTGATATAAATAGGGGTTGCCATGGTGGACGAGAGGAAGCTTGCTGTTCACATCCCTCCTTAGATGCAAATGATCACATATCAATTGAAAAATTTAAACTCGTTTGTATATTTTAATTGCCCAAAATTAATTTTCAAAAAAAAAATTAATAATAAATAACGCCATTTGTCCGTCTTTATATTTCAAGTCTGTATATTGCATTCAACTCAATTGATATTTCAAGTCAGTGAATTTATATTTCAAGTCAAAACCAGGCAAAAAAAAAAGAATCCAGCTCCTGACAACAACGAAAAGCTTAATAATAAGAGATATATAGTAAATGGAAAAGAAAGCGAGCGCAGTATTTTTGCCATTGTCTGACCTCTCCATTTCAACTCAAGCCATATTAACCCATCATACTGACTATGAGTCTGTTAGAAACATTCTAACATCTCCATTTCAATCTAAGGCAAATATTCCTGTTTTGTGTTCGTTTTCGCAACTCCCCAAGCTTCTTCCACTGCAAGAGCTGCCATTGTTGCTCGTCGAGACTTTCCACAAACACTTGCTCCAAATCGTGCCGCCGCAAAAGTAGTGCTCGGTCCTCACTTTCTTGTTTCCAATATGCAAGATGTTCAACTGAAACTGTGAGAGCCTGTAGTTCTCGTCCGACTCGCTCACGTGCCTACAACACCATACGAGACTCGGTCGACATACACGAAACAAGCCGTTCGTGAACTCCAAGTGCCAAGACTCCGTGTGACATTTACAATTATAAAAATATAAGTCCGCCACCACAATAGGCAGCTCGTCACCTAGAACAGCACTACAGGGAACGTCCCGAGGGCTGCAGTCCATCTCCAAAGACAGAGAAATCCGAGACCTACTTAGTGCTTTTAGCACTCGTCTCAGCTTAAGGAACCATGAATTGAGGTCTAAATCGGGATCATCCTCAGGTGAAGAGAGGAATACTTTTGAGGACCACTCCTTGGAAGTAGTGGTCGTGAAAGAGAATGTGTCCGGCGCCTGGGAAATATGGGCAATGAATTCAAAACTGACAATGTTGGGGGCAGAAATCCTAACTCCTTTTAGCAATATTATTGCGGTACAGATGTGCAAGAACTTGACCGAATCACTTGCAAGATGGAGTTCCTTGAAACCGGAGCAATTATTTAGGGTCAAGCTCTCAAGAGTCGGGCAGCCGAACGATAACATGTCAAATGACTCGCTCAACAGGATCACAAATTGGAGATCCAAACTCGTGAGACGAGAGAACAATAATGCGCTTTGGCGGTGAGACCAAATCCATGGGCCCTCGATGCGGACCGTCTCAATATTCGGGACATCGATTTCGATACTACGCCCTTTGATCCTCCTGTAATCACGCAATACAAAGTGCTTGAGCCCAGGCATCTCGCTCAGCCTAACGTTTCTCAACTCCCCACAATTATTAATGACCAGTCGCCTGAGCAAAGGGCATCCCAACGTTTTCGTCTTGAAAGTCCCGCCATCAACATCGACCCGTTCGAGGGTGAGCGTGCGCAGACTTTTGAACAGCACGCTCTCGACTGGACTCAGCGTGCATTTTCTTAGGTGTAGTTCTTCGAGGGACTCGGCTAAAAACACTGCCGAGGGGAGGTCGCGAGCATATGAAAGAAAGTTGAGTTTGAGCACTTTTATGTTGAGGGCGGGTATCATCGGAATCCATTTGTCGAGAAGGGAGATGACCGGTCGTGAGTTGGGCCTCGATATGTGTATGTGGAGATGGAGTTTGTGTATGGAGAGGTTTTGATCACGGTATTCTTGTAGGATTCGGTCGACGAAGGAGACAAATTTTACTTGTGTTTTGCCGAACCGTTCTTCGGAGAAGTCGAGGTTGAGACGGGTTGATCCTATGTGGCGCCATTGTTTGGAGAGTACACAAGTTCTCACAGCTTCTTCCTGGCACAGGAAATATAGTATCTGGTGAAGTATAGGTATTGGCAGTTGGGATATTCTATCGTCGGCCATGGCTGTGGACAGAGTCTGCTCTGTTTCTGCCGCCTGCTTAGGCTTTTTCATAGGAGATTATATGTGACGTGGGAACGATTTTGTGGTCTGCAATCAACCCTAATGCCGGTTAATGTTAATAAAAAAGGTAGTTCTTTAATAATAATAATAATAATAATAATAATAATAATAAAAAATGCCTCCTTGATAAAAGGTTTATAATGGTACGTTTAAAAAAAATCAAAATTCGTAAAATTTATAGACCTTTTCAATTTGACAAATAAAAGATATAGAAAATCTTAATTAGAATTTTAATTTTAGTTATCTATAAATATTGAGACATAAATTTTAGTTACGCTGCTTTGTGGGAGAGAACTTGAAGAGTTGGGACCAACGACTTAGCCAAGGCAAGTTTGGCCATAACTCAGATAAATTAGATATATCTTAATGTTACTTGCTGTCCCACGATTGGTGTTTTGCTCATGATTTCGGTCGTTCGCGAAACGTTTAACGTAGAAAATAGTTCCTTTTGTTTTTTTAATTGATACTTTGCTTGCTCGTTCTTCTTCTGGTTATGGAATATGTTGAGCATGAGAAAACATTACATAGCTTAGTCGGGCCGTGATCATATGTGAAAGCTCAGTCACGAAAATATGGTAAACTGAAAGTAATTTTAATTGTGATTGGAAAGTCTGAACTAACTTCTGAGGCAAAGGTTGCTGTATGTTTGGGATTGCTGGACTTATTTTTCCTCTACAGTCTACACAATGCTTTTTTCCTGTCATTNAGGATGCTTCACATCAGCATTGTTTCCTACAGAAGTCTTATGTTATTTTTTAGTCTTATGACATATCAAGCAGAATTGTGTCTTGAGACTGTCTTTCGTCCTTTATCTCCGCTGTATCGTAGAACCATAATTAACTTAATTGCAATAGTAATTTTACAACATAAAACAAAATAAAACTTTAAATATATTGTGTCTATTATTTTTTTATAAAATAAAATACATCCTAAAATGTGTGTTTTTTTTTCTCTGTATTCATAAAAAATGAATTTCAAAATAAATTACAATAAAAAACTGAGCTACGTGCTTCCTTATACAGTCTGACATCTCCATTTCAATCTAAGCCGAATTTTCCTGTCTTGCGCCCGGTTTCGCAACTCCCCCAGCTTCGTCCACTGCATGAGCTGCCATCGATTCCCGTCGAGAGTTTCCATAAACATTTGCTCCAAATCGTGCTGCCAGAAGAAGGGTTCGGTCCCGAGACTCTTGTTTGAGTTGGCATTTCATTAAGGCGCCCATGTTGTGGACGACTATTGGGACCCATTTTTCGAACGAGGATAAGGTTGCTATATTTAAACCCATTTCTATATTTCACTTGTCCTATTCTGATATCAAACACTTGACCCGCAAACGAACCCCCAAAAAAGCGTACCGCCATACTGCACACAAACTCGAACATGGTTACTTGACATAGTACACAAATGTAGAAAAGCTTCAACAAAGAAGATACAAGCTAAAAAAAACGCAGCATAGAAATAATAAGTCACCAAGCTGAACATGAACAATTGCCGAGGAATTTTGTGCCACATTAGGAAAATTGATCCCTTTGATATACAGAGGGGTTGCCATGGTGGACGAGAGGAAGCTTGCTGTTCACATCCATCCTTAGTTGCAAATGATCACATATCAATTGAAAAACTTAAACCCATTTGTATATTTTAATTCCCCAAAATTAATTTTCAAAAAAAAAATAAAAAAAAAATAAACGCCATTTGTCAGTCTATTTATATTTCAAGTCTGTATATTTCAGTCAACTCAATNCAACGAAAAGCTTAATAATAAGAGAGATATATAGTAAATCAAAAAGCAAGCGAGCGTAGTACTTATGCTGTTGTCTGACCTCTCCATTTCAACTCAAGCCATATATTAACCCATCATACTGACTATGAGTCTGTTAGAAACATTTTAACCTCTCCATTTCAATCTAAGGCAAATATTCCTGTCTTCTGTTTGTTTTCGCAACTCCCCCAGATTCTTCCACTGCATGCGCTGCCAATATTCATTCCCGTCGAAACATTCCACAAGCACTTGATCCAAATTGGTCCGCCAAAAGTAGGTCTTGGCCCTGACTTTCTTGTTGGCTAGCAAGATGTTTAACAGAAACTCCGAGAGAATGTAGTTCCTGACCGACTCGCCCACGTCCCTACAACCATATACATAACTCGGTCGACAAACTCGAAACAAGCCATTCATAAACCCCATGTGCCAAGCCGTTGTGCGACATTTACAAGTACCAAAAATCAAGTCCAGCACTACAACAGGCGGCTGGTCACCGAGAACAGCACTACAGGGCACGTTCCGAGGGCCGACGTCCATCTGCAAATAAAGAGAAATCCGAGACCCACTTAGTGCCTTTAGCACTTGTCTCAGCTTAAGGAACCATGAATTGAGGTCTAAATCGGGATCATCCTTATGTGAAGAGAGAACTACAGTTGAGGACCACTCCTTGGAAGTATTGGTCGTGAAAGAGAAAGTGTCCGGCGCCTCGGAAATATGGGCAATGAATTCAAAATGGACAATGTTTGGGGCACAAATCCTAACTCCTTGAAGCAATATTTCTCTGGTCCAGATGGTCAAGAACTTGACCGAATCACTTGCAAGACGGAATTCCTTGAAACCGGAGCAATTATCTATGGTCAAGCTCTCAAGAGCCGGGCAGCCGAACGATAACAGATCGAACGTCTCGCTCGACAGGATCACATCATAGAGACTCAAAATCGTGAGACGAGAGAACAAGAATGCGCTTTGGCGGCGAGACCAAATCCATGGGCCCTCGATAGAGACTGTCTCGAGATTCGGGACATCAATTTCGATGCTACACCCTTCGATCCTCTTGGAACCAAACAATTCAAAGTACTTGAGCCCAGACGGTGGCACTTCGCTCAGCCTAACGTTTCTCAACCCCCAACATCTTTTAATGACCAAGCGCCTGAGCAAAGGGCAGCCTAACATTATCGTCTCGAAAGTGACGCCATCAACTTGGACCTGTTTGAGAGTGAATGTGCGCAGACCTTTAAACCGCACGCTCTTGACCGGGCTCACCCTACATTTGCACAGGTGTAGTTCTTCAAGGGACTCGGCTAAGAAGACTGCCGAGGGGAGGTCACGAGTATATGAAAGAAAGTTGAGTTTGAGCACTTTTATGTTGAGGGCGGGTATCATCGGAATCCATTTGTCGAGAAGGGAGATGACCGGTCGTGAGTCGGGCCTCAATATGTCGAGATGGAGTTTGTGTATGAAGAGGTTTTGATCACGGTATTCTTGTAGGACTCGGTCGACGACGGAGACAAATTTTTCTTGTGTGTTGCTGAACCATTCTTCGGAAAACCCGAGGTTGGGGCGGGTTGATCCTATGTGGCGCCATTGTTTGGAGAGTACACAAGTTCTCACAGCTTCTTCCTGGAAGAGAAAACATAGTATGTGGTGAAGTATAGGTATTGGCAGTTGGGATATTCTATCGTCGGCCATGGCTGTGAACAGAGTCTCCTCTGTTTCTGCCGCCTGCTTAAGCTTTTTCATAGGAGATTATGTGACGTGGGAACGATTTTGTGTTCTGCAATCAACCCTAATGCCGGTTAATGTTAAAAAAAAAAGGTAGTTCTTTAATAATAATAATAATAAAAACTATGCCTCCTTGATTAAAGAAAAGGTTTAATCGTATGTTTAAAAAAAATTAAAATGCGTAAAATTTAGCAGACCTTTTCAATTTGACAAATAAAAGCTATAGAAATCATAATTAGAATTTTAATTTTAGTTATCTATAAATATTGAGACATGAATATACAAATAATTAGTATAAAGTATGTGGTCACTCGGATTTGTAGATAAGTAATTAGTTATCTGATGGAGATGAGCTCGCGATTGCTTTTTTGGATAAATACGATTGACTCCCGAGGATTATTTAATTCTCAAAGATGGTACATTTCATTCCGTGCAAACTGGCTACTGAGGTCGTCCACGTGGCACAATTGTGCTTTCGCGAAGTGTATCGCTTACATGGCCTCCCGTCCTCTATTTTTTCTTATCATGACACAAGGTTCCGTAATTTTTTTCTGGCGAAGTTTGTGGCCCCTTGCCAAATACACGATTGGACTTCAGTAGTGCGTATTATCCTCAGACTGATGGTCAGACGAAGGTCGTCAATCGGTCCGTCGGGAATTTGTTACGTTGCTTGGTTGGAGAGAACTTGAAGAGTTGGGACCAACGACTTAGCCAGGGCAAGTTTGGCCATAACTCTACCGTCAGTCGGGCCACAGGGTTTTATTTACAGGGTTCGGCCTCGAGGAGTCGCTGACTTCTTGGCCTTGCCATCTTCGGAGCCATCTGAGCGCAGGGCCGAGGATCTTATGGTGTATTTTTAGCGCACGCACGGTTACCGTGGCGTATAAGTGTCATGCATATACTCAGAGGCGGCATGTTGAATTTGAGGTTACCGACTTCGTGTGGGTTGTGTTGACGATGGATCGTTTCTCCCCTCCTCCTGAATAAAACAAGTTGTTCCGCCCGCAAGATTGGTCCAGTGGAGATCATCGAGAAGATCAATCCTAATGCTTATCGTCTCCGGCTTCCGTCACATATTCGCACTTCTGACATGACATGTTCACCGTCAAACATTTGGTGCCATATCTGGGCGGTAACTCCGACGATGACGAGCTCGGTCTGGATTCAAGGGCAAATCCTTCTCAACCGGGGAGGATGATGGAGACGAGCTCGCGATGGCTGTTTTGGATAAATACGATCGACTCTCGATGTTAATTTGATTATTTAGTTGCATT